>JAPSGF010000069.1:1294508-1494304 GCA_035772895.1 Perdix hodgsoniae
TCCTTCCTTCCTTCCTTCCTTCCTTCCCCTAAAATGTAGTTTATTTGCCATTAAAACTTAATGTCCTCTGAAAGAACATATTCCCTTCCACTCAAGAGAGTTCTTCTCAGCAGCTGTTGAAATAAATATTTGCATATTGGCCAAAATGTTAAACTTAGTTCTTAGAAACGACTTCTGACAGCTTCACTTTTCCTTCCGACTTCCCATCCTTTATCCCTTTTCTATTCCTAACAAAATTGTCAGGAGAACCTCAAGAAAAAATGTCTCCCTTTGATGCTGTCTTCTCCAATGAGATAGTATGATCCTACATACAAACTTCTCCTGGATTTTGGTTAAGTTGTTCTTACGAAATTTTTATGACAATGATTAAAAACATATTTTTATTACCTTTTCTCTTTATTTAATTTCTCGTTATTTGATATCAAATACCAATTTTATTTGCTCGATTTTAAAAGTGTACTGAAAATGCTGTCAAAGCTGCTGATCGGATTTATCAATCTCTAATGTTTGGGTTTTTTTTAATTTATTTATATACTTTTGGCATATTTATAGATTTGCTCACCAGTATAGTTATTTCACTTGGGAGCTTGCTTCCACTCCTCTTTTCTTTTTTGGAATCTGATTTGTAGTCATAATTACTTCTTTAGTAGCGGGATAAATCACACCAAAAGAAAACATTGAGAACGTGTAAGACTTGCAAGATCTGGCATTTTTTTTCTCTGAATATTGAAAAGATCTTATTTCATTAATTATCCAATGAATGCTACTTCAGACTATGGATCATAACGTCGTAAACTGTGCATCATAACGTTTATATCATTGTAAAGATGCACTTAAATGAGGTACCACTATGGATCTGTAATCTTCTGGTCAAGTGAGGTAGAAAGTTGCAGTTTGGTTTCATTCATACTCACTGATTCCTGTTCTGGACATGCAATCTGGACATGCAGATTGTTTAACTCTAGCTTACTCAAAGCTATAACACTGCAGAAGTTTAAGGTCTATATACATCTTTTTCTGTTGGTGACTATCTTAATTTTGAGCCAGCTGATGATTCTCACTTTTTGAAAAAGGATTAAGGTTTTTCTGATTTCTCCAGTTCATTCTGCAGCACGTTGCTATTGTATGAAATAGGTGTAAAGAATGCAGGAAATATATCAGGCTTTTCAGGTTATTATTTTAAAACAAAGTCCGCAGAGTCAGAGAGCCTGGCCTCTCAGCCTGGCCTCGGCTGCAGCTAGTAGGTAAGGTCAGTCTTTTTTAAAGTATGATAAAGACGCTTTGTTAATAATGGCCTCCTGTGGCTCGTACTCCTGACTTTCAAAGCCTTTTTATGCAATATTAAATAGGAGGTCCACATCACCAGTAATGAAAGAATGGAAGTGCTTGCATATCTGAGTGTCTATTTATTAAACAGAGAGGCAAAAGGTGTCCTTTCCTTCTGTTGTGTCAATTGTACCACTCAGCTTAGTGTCATCAGCAAGCTTGCTGAGAGAACACATAAATCTTGCAGTTTTATGTTCTTGTTAAACATGTTCAAGAGCACTCGTCCCAGGACAGATCCCTGCAGGACACCCCTCATGACTGGCTTCCAGCTGGTCACATAACCATTGACAGCAACCCCCTGGATGTGATCATACAGCCAACTCTTTATCCAACGAATAACTAGCCTTCAAATACATCTCTTTCCAATTTAGAGATAAGGATGTGATGCTGGACCATGTCAAAGACCTTAAATTATGATTGATATAGTGATAAAATTGAAGCAGTGGATTTCTCACAGATGAGATAACCTTTTTGTATCAATTCAGAGAGTACAAGAATACGGTTATGACTCATTGCAATACTCTGATTGAAATGGTTTTTGTTTTGTTTTGTTTTTTTGAGTTTATGGGTTTTGCTTTTGAATGTGCAATAGAAAGTACATATGTTTGCTTTAAAAAAAGCAACTGTTTTTACATACTGTAAATATATACTTAAGTTAAATACTTTGCCTCAAAATAATGCATAGTTCGTGAAGAATTTTGGAAGTAGTACTACATGACAAACTTTACATGTATAACAAATGATGAGAGTATTTAGTAAGACCAAAATCGGTAAACACAATCAAAGTTTACTTTGTTAATAATAGAAAATATTAATATTAGAAAATGTTAATACAGATTAATAAATTTAATAAAACATTTATTTTAGTAAATGTTAGTAATTACTTCTCTGTTATCAGAAATATAACTTTATTCACGTTCTTTGTAGGAAATAGGGAATTTCCATCCTTGTTTCTATAACTTGGCGGCAGACTAGATCAAACAAAATGACGTGTACTGTAAAGAATAAACATAAATATCTCAATATCTATAATGTGTAGAAAATATAAGACTTGTAAGTACTCTATTTGCATATTTCATATGCTGAAACTTCATTTTACGGACTCTCTGAGCACTCTACAATCCATCTTGTTTTGTATCAGTGCCCAGGTAGATAAAGACTATCGCTAAAAATCGTTATCATGGTCAATCAACGTAGAGAGGTAAAAAAGTAATTGTTCCAGCATAAGTAGTTTACTCGTTTATGTAAACAGAGTCAATATACTGAATAACCTTTTGTTTCACTGACACCTTACCTAGTGAGTCTTTCTTTGATAAAAGGTTAGACTGATGAAGATGTAACATTGTATTAATGCTTTGAGCAAAGCCAGGATGGGTGATGATTTTTAAAAATAACCAAGATTGCTATAAACCTGTGGCAGGTTTCAATTTTTTGTGTAATACAGCCTTTGCCAAATAGTCCAGCTCATATTAAGTGCTTAGTTCAGATTGATTTGATACATCACTCCCTTTGCTGTGTGTCTTTATGTCTGTAGTGTTAAAAACCCTTTGTATAGGAGCTCCATTCAAAATCTTTCTAAGCATATCTGTACTGTTTTCATACACGTGATGGCTGCTCAAGAAATAATGAGTCCATAACTGGGGGACAGCAGGCCCACAGGACCATAAAGGGGAGGGGAGTAGAGGGGGGGGGGGATTGATGATTTATGGGCTAATTCAGCCCAGTTCTATGACTAGTGAGTGGGGCAGGGAACCCACGCCCCAGGGAAGGGAAAAAGGGGAACGAGCAGGGAGATGGGATATGGGCCTAAAAGTAGAACAGCAGCAACAATCTGAGGAGTAAATTTAATTCACTATATATGATATCGGAATGCAAGATAACACAATATAATACAATATAATTGGAACTGAGGCTAATAAACCAAATAAAATGAGAGAGTGTCTGAAATTGAAGGCCATACTCTGAACTGAAGGTGGGACAGCTGGGAAGCGTGCACACACACTGCCAGGTGAAGTGAGAGGGAGAGAGAGAGAGTCCCGTAAATTGCCAGGAGTTTTATTTTCCCCTCTGAACACAAAGTCCCCTGCGGTATGTAGTTATTCTCTTCTGAGAGCCAAGTATTCAGAAAACTGGTGGTCCACAGAGGCGGGGCATTAACTCTTCCAGTGCTTTACATGATGTTATGATGTGGAATACCAATAACCAAAAATCATAAAACCATGGCAGCCTCCTATTTATTGCCATGGAAACTTCAATTGGTACAAAGAGGACAGTGATGATATTGGATATTTAATAGATATTGAGCACAATAATGGTATTTCTCAGCAACAAAACACTATTTTGCAACGTAGTCATCACCATTAGCTATGTTGGCAATGAACAAGAGCTGGTATAGGGCCTGGCGTTATCATGTTGCAAGAGAAAGATTTTTTTCTTCTCTGACCTGGTTCTGGAAGTTTGAGCCTTCAGCTTAGTCAGTGTCGTAACTGCAGTCAGTGTTGATGTTTTATCCAGGTTCCAGGAGATCCTGAAGGATCACCTCTTTCCTATCCTAAAAGACAGCACACATGACTTTATCTTTTCTTTGATGGGGAATTCACATGTTCTTACTCCATGGACTGCTATTTTGACTCCAGCTAGCAGTGGTGACACCATGTCTTGTCACCGGTAATGGTGAGATCCAGGAAAATGTCACCTTCAGCCTTGTATTGGTACAGCAAGTCCTGAGAAACTTGTGTATATTATGTTCCTTCTGTTCCTTTGTGAGCACCTGATGCAAACTTTGCCATATTCCAATGTCAGCATCGACAATGTTGCCTCCAATGCGTTGAAGCAAATATTTAACTCTATATGCAGTTCCCTGGTCATAATCCACTGATATACATGGATAAGCTAATTGAGCTGCTCTTAATTTCGTAGTGTGACAGCTGTATATGGTTGTATGAAACATGATTTGTCTTTCACTTTGCTGTTGTCACTGCTGAAGTGCACTTCCCACTGCTGAAGTGCAGTATTATCCACTGTTTGGTCTCCATAAATGTTGAACACGTGTTGATGAATATCAGCAGAATTCCTGCATGCAGGGATTCAGTTCTACTCCTTTGCTTTAGACATGCTCCCATGTCAAATGCCATTTTGTCAGACTGCCCCTCTGCTTCTGTGTATCACGGGACAACAAAATGTAAAGGAATGTTGGTGGGAAGGTTCAACTCGTACTGCCATGCCACCAACTTCTGCCTCTGACATTGTGCGCCAGTATAATAAAATAGGAGGCGTTACTTTCAGATGGATAAGCAACATTCATATACTTAGTAAATAACAAATTCTATCTGGGCAGTTATGTATGAGATACTGTTGTGATTCACATAAGTGACCTTGTGAGAATATGGAGTTTTATGGCACTTTTTATTGTGGTTTGTCTTTATGTTGTGAGGGAACATTTAACCTCATCAGATTTCAAAGTAGCAAAACCAATACAGTACAAAGCTGCTGCAGGTTTTCCATAGGATAACGAATGCTACCATTTGATGCTAGATGTTACTGTTTCCTCATGTAATTAAACAGCAGTCCTTACTGTGTTCATAAGAATAACAGAAAAATCACACATTGCTTTTTATGTTACTTAATACAGAGTTCATTTAAAGTAAGAGAAACATGAATCTTTTTCTAAGGTTTGCTGAAATCAAATTCTGTTAAATTCAACGAATAGCCACTGTCTGTGTATCACAAAGTTGTATTTTAGTTAGGTAATAAGGAGTATTTGTAAGGCAAACTGAGGGCACGCACAAAGATTTCCTCAAAATCTGAGTTAGAGATTTTGTTTGATGTTCTGGATTACTGCATGATCACCTTTTTTTCTTATTGATAGAATGATACTGCAGCTTTCTACTGTATGTTGCAATTATGTAGTTTGTTGTACTGTGTTTTTTTCTTTAAGTTTTACTTGATTTACTGTTTTCTCTTGGGCTGATTCTTCAGTGAGGTGATTTTGATCAGATTTATGATTTGTCCTCTAAAATATGACAGTGATTTTTTTTCATAAGAAATTCAAGTTTTGCTTTCCCTCTTGAGCCAGAAGGAAAAGCTTAAAATGTCTTGGATTAGTTCCTCATACAGTCATTCTCAAATTTCTTCATAGTATTTATTTTCCTCCTGACATGCAGTAGCGAACTGTAGAATTGCAGTGCCCTGCCAAGATAAACAGAGAAACTGATTATTTGGAAAGTAGGTGTTGTAATATTGGCATTAACAGGTGAAGTGTAACTCTGAACTGAATTCTCAGTTTACATTATGCAAGTGAGGTTTGAGCAGGAATGTTTGGATGTGCAGAGTAAAAAGAAAAAGAAATATATGATGTTTTTTGCATGGGGACAGAATGTTTTTTTTTTTATTTTATTTTTTTGCAGGGGGAGGTTGTGGTCTCTAGATGAGAGGCAAATCAGCATATAAAAAGCAAAAGTTATTTAAGAGATCATTGTTGACAATAAATTGATGTTTCATAAAATATGTATATAATAATACGTATAAAATATATGTAATACTAAACAAGTTCAAGCAGTCTCCCGCTATACATTCTTCTGCAGGGAGAAAGCTGGCAATGTTCTTTCTAGAGCTGATAATGAAGAATAGCAGGCAAATTATCACAGTCTCTCATGCAAACAGTCAGTATACACAATCAATTTACATGACCAAAGGAAATAATTATTGTTTTATAAAGAAAAACAACCCTTAGGTTTCTGTTGTACAACACACTAAGATGACTAAGTAAAGAATGAATGTTTTTTTCCCCATTCTTTTACTTGTTATGCATGATATACATTGTGATTCTGAAATGTCAAGCTCCTCAACAGAGCAGAGCTGTAGTGGAATCATTGTTAAAATAAT
This sequence comes from Perdix hodgsoniae, assembly GCA_035772895.1. Lineage (NCBI taxonomy): Eukaryota > Metazoa > Chordata > Aves > Galliformes > Phasianidae > Perdix > Perdix hodgsoniae. The sequence goes on from JAPSGF010000069.1 coordinate 1,300,719, forward strand.
TGTTCAATTCTATCTTTTGAATTTCTGGATGGCAAAAATAATTAGTTTCTTTATTTGATTTTAGAAGAATTAAGTTGCATACATTTGAACATTTATACTTTCCTATTTATCATAAACATAAATTCTAGCCCTCTTTTTAAAGTCCTCAAATATTTTTTCCAAAGGTAAAATCATCTTTTTTTTTTCCCTATGTATATATTTATGTTAATGTTTGAAACCTCGGATTCAGTGGTGTTCATCTGTGTGCTTGTATAGATACAGGTTCTGTGGGAGACTCTAGCTTGTGAGTTATACTGTTAAGCACTTAAGCATGTGTCACAGTTTAATCTCAGAGAACTCTCTGTGCTTCATCATCACTTTCCAAACACTGCTTAAAGTGTTTTGTTTTCACTGTGTAGAATTGTTTGCTTTAATTAACAAAACAAATACTGAACTCAGTATGCTAATAATAAGCCAGACACATCTAGTTTGTAGTTCTAAAAAAAAGCAAAATCCCTCTCTAAAACCAAATTACTTTGAGTAAAGAAATCACAGTGTCATAGGGCAAATTCTGTTGAAAACTGATGTCTTTGAGTAAAATATCCAGAGGGATGTTTTATCAGAGGTATGTTTGAAAAACAGAGATCATAACATAGACATCCATTTAATTAGCAAAGCGCTATGATAATCAACCCTTTACTGCTTAAGCCTCCATTTGCAAAATCTAGATGAGTTTAATTTTCTTATAGCTCATTTCTATTTTACAAACATGTAGGTGTCATAGCTTAGACTTGTCAAAGAATACTTTGAAGAAGTTCACTTTTGTAAAGGTATTTTTAGTCAAATAAATTGTTACTAGCCTAAGTAAAAATTAATGGAGTCCACTAATTATTTCATATGTTTTTTACAATAATTGACATGGAAACTCATTTGTATTAAGTAAATGATACTTAACATTACAGATGCTAGATTTTACTAGACTGTTCTTTTAGGGTTGTCTTTTAAGATAACATTATTTTTAAATTGGCTTAATTACACTTCCTTCCAAAGGATATAATTTACCTTGTTAATTTGTGCGGAAGTTTAGGTTTTTTTATCTAGTTAGATTCAAGCCAAAAATAGCTTCTCTTTTGCAAATAACTATCATAGCTAAATAAACAAATGTATTGCTAGTACTTCTGAATTTGAACCGAAGTAGTATTTTCTTTTACTGACCCAATATAAATCTCTGCCATTTCCAAATATAAAAATATCAGGATTTCAGATTACTGTCAGCTTTTCTGGCTGAACATTTGATATTAGCATCACAGCTTTGTTGCAAAAATGAAGAGCAAAATTACTGTAGAAATACAGATGTAATTGTGATAACCTTGGTTTTAATCTTTCCTTGTAGGATTTTGGAGATGATGGGTCCTTGTACATTACCAAGGTTACTACAACTCATATGGGAAATTACACCTGTTATGCTGATGGCTATGATAAACTCTATCAAACTCATATTCTTCAGGTGAATGGTAAGGAAAAATGCACTAATTACTAAGTCATAAGAGATTAGAATTTGGGTTTTGTTAAGCAGATCTGTTCTTGTCTATTTTAAAAGTCTTTTTAATACACCTTTGGCAGAAAAAGAGAGAAAGTCATATTTTTATTGTTCTATAAATTACCTTGCAAATTACATTTGTTTAGTACTTCTGTAAGAGAAAAATTTATTAAAAAGAGTAAGTTGGTGCAGTAGACTTCCTATTCACAGTGAACATCTGAGCATGTTACCAGGAGAAAAATACATGTAGGTTGCACTGAAAGTAATGTCTCCTTTTTTATTCCAATGGAAATACATGGACAGGTACAAAGAGAACAGTAATGCTATTTGATAAAGCAAACTCTCTGCTACAAAACATTATTTTTCGATATAGTCAACATAATCAGCTTTACACTTTCACCAGTAATGAAGAAGAGCCTGCATGCCACACTTGTAAAAATCTACACCAGTGGAGGGAACCCGCTTTTGCTGTAGCTACTGCTGAAACTCACCACCACCACCAGTGCTCACGTCCGCTGTAGTTTCCATAAACATTCTGCAAATGTTGATGAATGCCAGTGAATGGCATTTTTTTCCACATGGAGGAAATCAATTCTATTCCTTTTCTTTATCCACACTTCCATTTTATCAGACTGCCACTCTGCTGTCAACTGTTGTATGGCAACAACATGTAACAGAATGTTGGTGGGAATGTTCAAACCCTACTGCCATACCATCAACATCTGCCTCTTGCATCGTGAGCTGTTATAATGAATGGAAGGCTTTTCTTTTAGCCCCCATATTTATATACTGTTGCATTAGCAACGTAATTTTTAAAATGCTCTATTTAAAATCTGATTGCAAATTTGACTTCTATTTTGCTTTTACTATTTTGATATCTAAACATGAATTTTAATTTGGGGCATCTGAATGTAAAATGTTGATCTGTTCAAGTTGTGAAGACTGTTTTCCTGGCCTCAGAACTACAAAATCACAGAATAGCTTAGGTTGGGAACAACCTATGGATCTGATCCAACCTCACTGCTCAAAAGGCCACCTTTAATGAGGTTGCTCAGGCTAATGTGAAGAAATACTTTGAATATCTCAAAGGAAGGAGGCAGCTGGTGATCTGTCTTGAGCAAAATGTAACTACAATTGTTTATGGTGCTCCTAGCTCTTTTTTCCTACATCTTTTCTTTTTATTATTATTATTCTAAATTATATTAAACAATTGTTCATCTCCATTGGCATACCACTAGTCCCGCTGTACTTTATCTCCAGTGAAATTTAAATCTTTTTGTTTGTTTGTTTTGGATGACCTTCTGTTTTCCTATTGCTTCATCCTTCTTATTTATCTTTCTGGCTCTTAGACCTCTCTCTCCAAATTAAACTAAAAGCATTTGTGTTTCATGTTCATACTTAATCCTGTCCAGAATCATGTTGAAGCTCAATTTTTTCCTGCATGTTTATTTTGCTCTTTTACTCTTTCCTGAATGTAGACACTACCATCATTCTTGGTTTTGGTATTATTAGACAGTTGCATTAACCCGTATCATACTTCACTTTTCCTGGCATCTTTTATCAGAGAATGGTGGAATCTTTCCTCATATATATTTTATTGACAATCACACCAAATGCAGTTGCTTAGATTATTTTACTTGCATTTTTATATTGTTCACTCTTAATGGCTTCTTGGTTTTTTTTCCACTTTCTACTTGTTAATATCCTTCACGCTTTGAATGACATGGATATTCAGTGCTTGCTTGCTGTGTCCTTAATGTCAATTTTGTAATTTTATTTTCCCAGGAAATCAATTTGGAATATCTATTGACCCATCTCTCTTTTTTTTCCAATTTTCAACTTTATGAATTATTTTCAGCACTTGGTAAATAGACTGTTCTCACTCAGCTAATACATGGCATCAGCATTTTTTCCTCCTTTCATATTATCTGGAAGAATTTTCTGTCATCTAAAAAGAGAGATAGCAAATGCTGGCTTGACTAATGGAAAGACTGAACTATAGTTTACTCGCATTTAAATTCCTGCAAATACAACAGGATTTTTATTGAACTGGACGTATTAGTCCTTGGGCAACTTTCTCCTGTTTTGTGTGATCTGCTCTACCCTTATTTATTAATAAACTTATGCTTCTGTTAGCTCCTTCCATACCTATCACAATGTGTTAGTAATCCTGAAAATTTTATAACACTTGTGTTCTGCATGTTTTACTTCTTGGCTCAAGTCAGTCCTCAGTGAGGCAAAACTCAACTTAAAGAAGTTTTTCTATAAAGGTATGATGTTAAGGATCATAGTATGGGAGAGGGGAAGGAGGACAGCTGTAGGTATTTTTGGTGACAAAATATCTGTCACAAAATGGTATTTTTCTTTTGGAGAAAGATAATACTTTATGCTCCAAAAGCTGATTTTGGGGGGAGTAAGGGAGAAAAGAAAGGAATGCTGTAGGTCAGTTGTATCATTTGCTGTTAAAGTTATGGATAAATTGAGTTTAAACCACAAAGATTTAAAGCTTTGGTCAAGTGAACAGCTGTTTCATACATTAGATCTGTATTTCTGAGAAGTAATCTTCCTAAGAACAGGCATGGTGGTCAGTATTTGTAGCTGTGATAATGACTAATAATATAATGATATTTGTATTAACAGGAGACTCAGCCTAATGAGGCTCTGATCTCAAAGATCTAATATGAGTCTTCACAGAAAACAATGTAATTAGATTTGAAATTTTTGATTCCATTAGTATTAAAGTATCTCTGTGAATCTGTGAAAGTTGTATTTTTAAAGAAATAATATTTGTATTATTTGTATTGAGTAATGCAAACCTTATACATACATGAATAATGAATTTTCACTGAAGTATTTAAAAAGGTACAGATAATCAGTGCTGTAGAAGACGTTTTTTTGGAGTGAAAGTTCATTATAATATTTTTAAATAATACAGTAGGTAATCATAGTAAGAAATATTATATGTAGATGTCTAACTTTTTTTCTATAAATTGTATGTAAAAAATTAACAGCAAAGCTATAATAGTTCAGGAGTAATTGTTTCATTAAATAATACTAATTAATAGCATTTACATTATACTTAAAACTTTCAGAGAGTGTAGTTTTGTTACTGTATTATTGATCTATTTTATTAAGACTTCTATGTGATTTTTTTTCTTCTGTTCAGGGGAGATAGAGGAGATGATGATAAGATTAATTTGAATTATAGCACTTACCTACAAAAAAGTATTTTTTCTACTATGTGTTAGGGTCTAAATAGTGAAGTCAATTCATAGTGGACATTCCCATGACAAATACACATCTGCAGCATTGAAATATCTGCTTTAAATTCATGATGCACTTCTGAATAATTCCGTATGCAGAATATAAGTTCCATAGGTGTATCATATATAGAGAGAGATTCGTTTATGTAATCTAAATGACTGACACTGCTGACATATTTAAGAGAAGCATCCAGCTGTTGCTTGATTGAACACTGAAAAAGTCATTCAACAGAAAAGCTTTTCAGAATACCCTTCCTGAAAACTAAAATGATTTGGTCTTATTCATTCATGAAATTGCTGAGTCTTCAGCTTCACCAAAAGCCACTTTTTTTCTCACAGTCTTTCTTTTATCAAATGTTTACAGTAATGAGAGTCTGAGCATGTCATTTTGATTTTTTTCCTCCTTTATATATTTGCAATAATGAAATTCTTGCCATCAAGTACTTTTCCTTCAGTGTTGTTGACATCATATATCATAAAACCCATGAATTTGGAAGTCTGTTTTCAGATAATGATAGATGGATATGTGTTGGTCTTAATATCACTGAAGACAAAGAGGAGCTATCTAATTACATCTCCCAAAAAATACCTATAGTATCAACTCCATAATTTATCATTGAGATCTCCCTTTTCTCTAAAAAGAATCTTCTGCAGATAGAACATAAATACAGAGGTGAGTCATCTGTACTTCACAAATGTTTGTATAATTTCCTTTGTGACTGTTAGCTTCCTTTTTTTCCACAGCAACTTTCAAAAAGTTCATAGGGGAATGCTGGTAGAGTTTTTTTCCAAGCAAAGTAGCAAACCCTTGTAAATAACTCAGATTTTCTTATAATGAAGGTTATTTTAATAAGTAGGGAGCCGCCTGTTTCTAAAATTACCTTTAACATATTAATATATTCATTTGCTTTATATCTTAATATTTGGCTATTTAAGGCAAAATAAAGAGTATACATCAGTTAAATAGAAAATCAGAATTTAACAAATAAAATGTAATATTTTGCTTATAGCAAAAGACAAAGAAATAAAAGGTCATTTGACATTACAAACAAAAAAGAAGTCTGCCTTGAGATTCAGAGCTACTTTAAAAATAGATATAGTACTAAAGTAATGTTTATCTTTCGGTGTGTTCCTAATGATGATATCCTACTCCCTGAACTTACTCAAGGCAAGTTATTTGCTGAAAGGTAACAAGAGTTAGTGCTAAGACAGAGGCCTACTGGAAAGAAAAGTTTTAGTACCTTAAGGTAATGAAAGAGTCTAGATCCTCAGCCAGATATAAATCAGTGTTTTATAGTGTCTGAGGAATAGTTTGTCATCTTTGTTTTTCAAAGCAAAATATCAGTTCTGTCGAAGAGAAGAATTGTCATACTGAGCAATAGAAGAATATGATGAACAAAGTATATTCTGTTACTTTCTTAAACAGATGCATTCTCTTTTGGTTCCAGACAACTGGAACAGTCCATTTCTTTACTATTTTTTTCCTATTACTCCTTGCTGAAATAGTCTTCAGTGGTTTTTATAACAATTGAAAGAATAACCGAATAGCTATACAGTCATCATAGTTGCAGCCAACAATGTCATGTGTCTTGTTGAACTTAATTCAGGATTCATCCAATTTTGTGTTATTCATGATTCTGCTAAGGACAATCATGTAATGTCTTCCCCTTCCCCAACACAATTTTTAACCTAAGGTATTCTCCCTTATAAAGGATGCTTCTTTATACTAGGTTATTAGAATATACCCCTTGGAAAGTCAACATGAATGATTAAATTGTTGTATACTTAAAATTTTCTTTATGTAAATACGTATGCTCAGTTACATTAAAAATGTGTCTGAAATGAGCCCAAAGAGTTTATATCACCCCTGTCAAATCAAGTTAATTTTTTTAGACTGTGCTCACACTACACTAATGTTTCAATTGCCTCAACTGTACATATTACAAGCTAGGTTCTAGGGTAATAGGAAATAAAACAATTATTTGCAAAGCAAGTATTAAACAGCTTTGCTGTGTAGATAATCTGTTATTCCCAAATTTGTTGAGAAAACTAGAAAATGGCAGCAAATAGACGGAAAACACAGAAAGAAATGGATTATCTCCTGTCATGGAAGTACTTCTCTGTCTGGAAGAACAGAACAAGAACTACCCCAGAAATATAGGACAATACAAGCAATTCAGACCTATTTTCACTTAAGTACATCTTCAGCCTCAAGTATTTGGTCCTTTGAGTTGTTAATTTAGCAACAATACCATTGCAAAGCAGGTTGTAGCTTTATTTCTTTATTTAGTTTGGAGGCATTTTATTTTGGTTTTAATATTTTCTAAAAATCTGTGAAGAATAAAATTGCCAAAGAAATACAATTTGCCTTTTATCATTAGATATTATAGAATCATAGAATCACCAAGGTTGGAAAAGACCTACAGTCCAACCGTCCACGTATCACCAATAGTATCACGTATCACCACGTATCACTAAATCATGTCCTCAACACAATGTCTAAACATTCCTTGAACACCTCCATCTGACAACATAAGCTACTTCTGCACTTCAGTCCCCCGCAGTCTGATACTAAGAAGGTTGTTTAAATCATGCTTCATTGACAGGAATGTACATTTTATAGGCAATATATGACTGTTAGCTTCTTTCAAGAGGTTTCGTGAGCCTAGAAGTTCAGGTTTATATTTCCAGGTGATATGCGTTCCCAGTGGTATGTGAGGTCTTGTAAAATAACATTTTTTTTTCCAGAAGCACACAATTATTAAGCCTATAATGAAGTGGTGTATTTAACATAGCAAATCCGATTTGGCAAGAAAACAAGGAGGAACCAACTGCTGGATTTATGTCAGGTGATTCTTTTCACAAACAAATACCAATCTCAAATGCTAATAACTTAATTTCAGGGTGTTCTGAGAGTGGAACTGAGGGGGGACAATCACCCTTTTGCCCAAGCTCAAGTAATAATTTCTTTTTCCTTATTCCCTGGAAAAAAAAAAATATCCAAAATTAGATGAATAGAAGGCTTCTTTTCTCATTTACTCAAGTTGAAGTTTGTTGGAACATAGTGGTGAAGTTCCCACTAGTTTTTGTATGCAATGGTAATATTCCACTGACACGAAACAAACCAACAGTGCCTTACAATAGATATTTGGTATGCAGTGCCTTGCAATCAGTGGTTTGAACTGCGAGGTTGCTTGTAAGTCTTCAGTGATGGCAGTACCCTCTCTAAGGCAGTGGAGCTCCTTGCTCTTCTTTGGGTAAGACGGAGAAATTAACTGCTTGGGTTTGATGCATTGGAAATTTGCAACATGGGCATAAGTCATTAAAGAACCTCCTGTCAAGAAATGCTGAAGAGGGCAGAGATTAAAATTGGGCCTTGTAGGAGAGGCAGAATTAGTCTGGGAGATGAGGTACTGAAAAAGCCAGTCAATCATACAGTTGAGAGAATCTCAAAATTAAGAACACAGTGGGAAAGACAGTGTCTCAGATCCCACAGGAGATGGGTAACAGGGAATGTTTGGAGGGGGAACATGCATGACGAATTTAGGCTTGATATGAAAATTGAGAGATCTGTGTACACTCCCTTCCAGAAACTCAGTGGAAATCTTAAATCACTGTTTCAGATACGCTGCTCGTAGCTGGCAGTCTGAGCAATTAGCAGCCACAACTTTCAATTTTTTAATTTTTTTTCTTCTATGTTTTTTTTAATATACTTTTGTACTAGCTCTTCTGGAGTTGTGTGTAATTTTCCACATGTATTATTTGAAAAAACTCTCATCTATAATTGGGTTTAAAATATCCCTGAAACCTTCTGATTTTTATGCCTTAATTGCGATGCTGTACATATGCGTATTCCTTGCAGTCTAGAAATCTGAGGCATTTCTATGCTGTAATAGGACAGCATGCTGGGACATTTCTTGTAAACAGTTGGATAGCATTTGAAAATATTTAATCTCTTGCCAAAATAGACACAGTTAATTTTTGATCTTGTTATCTTCTTTCATTATCAACTGATATTTCATCCTCTATCCAGCTGTGTTTTTTGACACCAGCTAAGTATTCCACATTTTTAAAGCTACATTAAACAAATCTTTGGATAATAGGAAACATACTACTTTAGCGTTCATTAAAAGTAGTTGCTTTTTCGTTGATTTTGTTTGTTTAGAAAGAACTTCAAGATAGTTTTCTCTATGTGTAATTAAGGACAATATCACCAATTATTCGTATAAAAATTCAACACAGCAATACAGCTAAATCGTGATTAATCAATGTTTGCCAATTACAAATATGTCCTCTTCAATGACATTAGCCATTACTTATGCACTATGCAGCAGATTTTTTTTGTTGCTGTTGGTAAGCATTTATTGCAGCAAGGTTCCAATCCTTCTAAAAGTGATGTCAAAAGTTCTTACATTTTGCTGGTAATGAAGCTCAGAAGACTAGTCTGAGCTCTACTCCTCTGGAGTTAAAAAATAAACCATCCAAACCAAATGCTTTAGTATCAGCGCTTAAATAAGATTAGCTGATCTGATTAAGCCTCAGATTCAGACATGTGAGGTCCTCTATGGTAAAATTCAGTTATCTAGTTACTGTATAAAGCATGTACAATATGAATTTAATTTATCTCCCAAATGGCTACGTATACTGTTCTATACATGGTTAATCATTTATTGTTTTGCTGATCTGCCTAATAAAGATTGCAATGCCAAGTGTTCTGTGTGACAGTATATTTACTTGTGTGTGTGTGTGTAAATTTCAAATTTCATTCTAGAAACGTTTTTATTAAATAAAGTAAAAGGAAAAATAGGAAGCTCCAGACCAGATCTAGAAGTTCCTGCAGTCATGTAGCATATATTGAATGCAGTACCATACATTTTATTAAGTGAGCTAGAAGTTTTTTTGAAAGCATAAAAGTTTCCAGTGTTAATACCTCTTAGGTGAGACTTGGAATTTTCACATGAATTCAGAATGTTGTAATTAAGTATAAACCAGAGGTAATGAATAGGTATCATAACCACGGTTATCTGTATTTTCCAAGAGAGATAGGTTATTGTTAGGTGTTTTAGAGAGAGTATAAAGATAGGATTGAAAGTGTTAAATGAAAGGTTTGTGGAATAAAACGATGACCATCTCTGTACACAGATGACTGCTTGCTGGGTCTAAATTATTCATCTTTTCTAAAGAAATTTAACAGCAAAAATCTTATTATTCAACTCCCAAATACTGAATTCAGGCTTTTCTCTGACACAGTCAGTGAAAGGGATTTTTCTCACAGAACATTTTCTGCTTCATAAATTTACTGTGACAGAGTTCCGTGTTGAATGTGAGTGAATATGTGACTAATGCCACATCTGTGTTTTGCACTGTCATTATATATACCTGCAGGAATCTTTAGAATTGCTTGTAACGATTTTTTAAAATGAAGATAATACTTTTTTTCCCTAAATTATAATTGCTTTCTAACTTCAGTTCCACCAGTCATCCGAGTGTACCCAGAGAGTCAGGCAAGGGAGCCAGGAGTGACAGCTAGCCTCCGGTGCCATGCTGAAGGTATTCCTAACCCACAACTTGGCTGGCTGAAGAATGGAATTGATATCACCCCAAAGTTATCTAAACAGCTAACTCTTCAAGGTAAATGGGCATATTTAATGTTTGCTGCAGATCGCGAAAGCTTTATGAGGGCATCATTTCTCTACTTGGTATTCTTATTACCTAGTTTTAAACAAGGGTTGAAGTCTAAGTTGAAACATTTTAGGCGATATCTTGACTTTTCTTCCTAAGGCATGCATGCACTTTGCTTTCTCTTCATCAAAATAGGAGGTTTACGCTGTAACAGAATCACCAGTAAATTCCAGTAGCTTTTCTTAGTTAAAAGATATGTAGCTTCTGAGTACAAGAAACAGCCCAAAAGCCAGTTCTAATTACAATATTAGTTTGTCACAGCAAGTATATTAGTACCATTCAATGTGTATTCAAAATTTCTATTTAAAAGAGAAAGCAATGTTTTTGTGAATATTTTATTCATAACCATGCATTGATGGTAATTTAATTGTTTTTCATGAGTCCAGATTTAAATTGATACTGGACTTTTACTGCAGCTCAGTTGAAAACAGAAGTAGGGCTTGTAGATTTCAGTGAATCTATCCAGAATGGCATTCGTCTGTAGTCCTTCTGGTGAACTTTGATCTTCCATGGAAGAAAAAACCTTCTGGTATCAGTATTATCTTCAAAATCTTATCTCATTCTTCCGCAAAGAAAAAAAGGACAGAAATGAGGCTGCAGTGTGACAGAGTGGGTCAGATAGATGGCAACTGCTTCTGTAGATTCTAACCTTCTCTATAAGTGATGGAGGCTTCTGTGTTTTCACAGCTATCAGTCCTGAATATGTGTGAACAATTTCCTTAACAGAAAGACTTTCCTCTATGAGTAGAATGTGCTAGACTCTTCCTGATGGTCTCATCTTTCATGGCAGCATTCTGTCAATTTCGCCTTTAGGGTTTTGAGTGGAAAGAATGTTTTCTTTTCCTTGCCTTACATTACATATTTATGATTAATTAATTAGAATGTTTCTTCTGTAAACCAACCAACAAATAAACAAACCAAGAAAGCACAATTTAATTCAATTTTCCTGAATGTACTCATATGAGATAAAGTTTTATAGTTAATCTGAGCTTTTCCTAACCCAGAGTTAAACTGTCAATGCATTAGGCATAGCATATTATCCATGGGTCCAGAGGGAGATTTTTACCATGAACTAGTGTCTCTTCTGGTCCATATTATACAATTACTAGAAAGTTGTTTTTGAAATCTTACAGCTGAACGAGCATGCTACACTTATAGTGCAGTGAGTCATTGTTCACATCATTATTCACATTACAATATTTAAGAAAACCTTTGCTTGAGAAATTTGGATTCTGTTGCTATTCCTACTCAAGCTGGTGCACAACTCCTCATTTGTGTGTTAATACTTATTTTGCATGTGCAAATCTCGATTGTGCTTACTTTGTCCAATATTAGTCTGAAAATACTCCTGAAATTATTCTAGAGTGTAGTTTCATATAGATTCCTATGCTGATGTAGGTATAAAATTCCAAAGTACCTATGCTTTTGTGTCGTACTTCATTCACAAGGAAGCAATCATAGGGGCTTCTGGTTGCTAGAAATAATTCTGTATTATGTATCTTGAAAATTTAGTCCATTATATTTCATAGAAACCTGCCTTATTGTTTATAAAGCTTGTAATAGAGTGTTAAATGACAAAAGACAATAATGAGAACATAATTGATTTTAAATATGATCATAGTCACTTAAATCTATATAAAATATCAGGTAGATATTTAACTCCAAACTGCAAAATCAGCGGAGATACTGCATGTACGTATAAGATGAATAATAGTGCATGCAGTTCACTACTCAGTTGAATACCTTTTGATTAGTTTGGCACGTCTCCAAGTTATGAAATCAGGAATGAAAACAGTTTAATTAGCATGAATAGAGAAGGCCTTTAGAGTGTTTAATCTGAAAGTATTCTAGCATGCCTGTACATTGAATTTTTCCTCCTTTCAGCAAATGGCAGTGAGGTACACATCAGTAATGTGCGCTATGAAGATACAGGAGCATATACTTGTATTGCAAAGAATGAAGCGGGAGTGGATGAAGACATTTCTTCTTTATTTGTAGAAGATTCTGCTCGAAAGACCCGTAAGTACTATGGGAAGTATAAAAAAAACAACAACAACAAAAAAAACCATGTAGACCTCACTTAAACATGAAATTAGTATTTAAAAATATTTAAAGACTGAAAAGGCAGAGTGTGACCCTCATTTAGACATTGAATCTCTGAATCCTTTTTTGAATTGGCATTTTTTTTAAATTGCTGTTACAGTTTGAGAAGTTTCTTCATGATACATTTGTTGCATATGAAGGAAAAGATGCCTAAATAAGGAAAAACAGTAGTTCTGTTGTGGTTTCAAGGGGAAAATAAAAAAAAAAGAAAAGAAAAAGTGTATGTGTTCTTGACATGTATCAAGAGTCAGACTTTGCCTTTATGATATCCTGCCATTGCTGGACTTGATCTCTACTGCAGAGAGTACTCAGCAGGTCTAAATCAGGTCCGGATCAGTTCCAGGTTGCCCATTCTGTCTTGTGCCCTTTTAACTGTGGCTCTCCAGAAATGTGAAGCAGCAGTTGACTGCATTTGCTTATGAAGTTAGGAGTTCACTGTGCCATAGTAATCTGTCCTACAAATGTAAACTGTTTTTCTTTATCCTTCATGGGATGGTAGCAGCACTTATAAACCCATTTTACCTGTTATTTGTCTGTCTACATAGTCTCTTCCCTCCCTTTCCATCGACTCATAGTTCTTCATTCCTGAGTTCGCATGCTTTTGAATTTTTTTTTAACCTTTTTTTTTTCTTCTTTTTTTTTTTTTATCAATAGCACACGTTTTCTGGAAATACACATAGTAAAGATAATTGAACAGTGATGAGTACTCAACAGAATATACTGCAGCCAGGATTAGTAGCACTGCAAATCTGTCTGACACTTCCTCTCACAAGATGCTGAGTTTGGTTCCATATGCTCAGCTCTAGAGCTTTATTAAATTTTAAATGTTTTGAGGAAATCCTCCATGGAAGGAGATTTTATACCTACAGTGTTAATGTCTTTATTTAGCTGATTTCAGTAATGCTAATTATAACTGTTGTTTCATGATTCTTAACAGTTGTTTTAAGTGTCACAAAAATGACTGCTCAGGCAGTTGAGAAGACAGCTGAGCATAAATAAGTTGCTTGATCATGTTAAATTTCTAATAATCTGGTGATATGAAGTGGCTCGGTCACTTTCATTTGCCTTTTGCAATCTGTGAAATGAGTTATGAATGTTGTCAAATTACAAAACCTTGACAAATGAGAATTTGTTTATGGTTCTTTAAGACTTTTTTGACCTTAACAATAAAACATTTATATTCAGCTGTCCAAGTTCCAAATATTGTGGTTATCTAAACTATTGGCCTTTCCCAAAAGGCCTGATCTGAGAACATTATGCAAAATACTGTTTTCACGAATTGTATGATCCAATAATTTCAGATCAACTACCTTTACATGATTTGTAAAATTACATGCCATGCAATGAGCACTGCTGGCAAGACATGCTTTAACATCCTCTAGCAGTAAAAATTGGAAGCTGTTGGAAGCTGTTATGGTGAAGTACAAGGGCTTTATTATTAATGCTTTTCTCTTTGTTTTTACATTTATCTTAAAAAATTGTTCATGTAGAAACATAGGAATTATTAAAGAAGAGAATTACAAAGGTAAAAGTGCTTGGATGGGACACTGGACTTTTCATCTTCCAATTTTACTTTTATCATCCTTGAAGGAGTATAGCTGACATTTATTGTTATAATCAAATTTAATGAAGTTCTGGATGATTTGTTGTTGTTGTTGCTGTTAATGTTGTCAGTTTCTATTTTCTGGGTGGCTTTTATTTATTTATATTTTCCCTTACTTGAAATCTTATAGTAGAGTATTGCTTTGGAACAAAAGTAGAATGGATTCTGACTAACTTGTCAGTTAATCTGAGGTTCTCTATTTCTAAAATTTGATGCAAGACAAAGCTCATAGCAAAATAAAAAATTTTGAAACATTGATTTGATTGGCTCTTGAAAAGATAGAGAGAATTTTCAACAGCGATGTTCTAAAATATAAGCTATCATTACACTGCATTGAACGTGACCATAATTTTATATGCAACATTGTGAACATAAGAATGTAGTTCCATTTTTACCAGGATATGTCTTTTTTATTTTCTAGATAGTTAAAAATAAAAGGAAACATGCATTTCTTAACTTATCCAATCAACTGCTTCCATGTATCTGAACATTTTTTGTTACAAACGCTACTTTGCATAATAAACTAAATTTTTGGATGTCATCTGTGAAATCTGATTTGTAACACATCACCAATTTTTTATGTGGAAAACTCAGTACTCAGGTTTTTGAGAATTGAATATTTACAACAGAACTGACATAGCTAGGTTGGTCATTCCTCTGGGGATGGATAAATCTTGCTAGTGTAAACAACTCCTAAAAAAAAATCTTACATGTGCCAGTACCTCTATTTGAATTAAAGCGTGTTACAAATAAGTAGACTATTAAAAAATAAACATAATATACTTTTCACCTGTATGTCAGAACATTTTCAGATTAGGATTTCAAATTTATAGCATTAGTTACATATACATTTAATGCTTGTATGTATCTTATTCTAAAGAAACAAAACAAAGGGCAAACCTTTACTGTACTGTGGAAAGTGTGATGATAGTAGCAAAATGAAAAGATATAGTGCAATCAAAGGAAGGATTATATGTTGAAACAGAATATATTGCGAAATAATTTAGAATAGATCTTTCTAGTTATATCATTCTTGTCATCTCCAGTAGTTACTCTATTTCTCAAGTCTAAGTGTGTAAATGCCATGCAGCTAAACTCCCAGTAGTCACTATTTTTCAGGCTTTGAGGTATTCTGTTTCTGTATAAAACCTGTAGAAGGGCCTGTGTGTTTGAAAGCCTGTTTTTACCAATGATACCGATCAGTGTAGAACCTGCTACAAAGAGTCTGGTTCTGTTGTTTTGAAAACCTCTGCAGGTGTTCAATGACTGCTATTAGGTTCCATTAAGCCTTCTTTCAGAGATGTACAAGTTCAATTCTCTTGTTATCCTTCCTCCTGGTGTGCATATGTTTTATCATGTGATCTTAGCTCTCTCTTCCTCTTTCCTGAGAAATGTTAGGATTTTGTAGTCTCTCTTGAAGATGATATTTTAACTTGTGAAAACTTGGTCTTCAGCTGAAAGTAAATGTTTCGTGAAAATGCTTTACTCTAGCTAGAAACTTTATTATAATTACAGCATTTTATAAAAGCGTAAAGCAGTCTGTCAGATTTTACCACTAGATATTCATATTTTTATAGTAATTTGCAAATTGATTTCATAAAGAAAATAATTACCTCTATTTTTCTGGGGTCTTCTTTACTGATTCTTTAAACTGATTTTCACAATGTGCATTTTAGTTTATCATAAATTTTATAGTCGACAAGAACAATACAGCATACAACATAAATGGATCTTTACATCCCTGAGCTGGGATTGTTCAGCCTGGAGAAGAGGAGGTTCAGGGGAGACCTTATAGCACTCTATAACTTCCTGAAGGGAGGTTGTGGTGAGCTAGGGGTCAGCCTTTTCTCTCGTGTACACAGTGATAGAACTAGAGGCAATGGTTTCAAACTGCGCCAGGGGAGATTCAGGCTGGACATTAGGAAATATTACTTCTCGGAAAGGGTGGTCAGGCATTGGAATGCACTGCCCAAGGAGGTGGTGGAGTCACCGAACATGGATGTGTTCAAGAGACGTTTGGATGTTGTGTTGAGGGATAGGATTTAGCTGGGGAGTATTGGTGATGGTTGGACTGGATGATCTTTTAGGTCTTTTCCAACCTTGATGATTCTGTGATTCTGTGATCCCGTTCCTACAACAGAAGCATCTAAAAATTTACTAAATGCATGATCTATTCTGTTTTAATTCTCTAAAGACTGGAAATTATTATTACTATTTTATTTTTTTTTTAATTCCATTTTAACTCAAATCTGCAGTAAAAATCACTAAGAATGATCTAATTGAGCTGGCTGATACCTGGATGACCATTGATATACCTGGTAAAAACATTCTAAGAGTCACCAACCTGGTCTAAATCTGACTGAAGACAGTCTTCTCAATTGTCAAGCTCCTCTACAAACACCTGTGAGAACTCATCTATGTTGAAAGGAATATCTGGTATAATTACATTTGTTATACAAATAACAGTTTAAAATCTGGTTTTGGTTTCACTGTTCTAGTTTCTTTCCGCTGTAGTTCAGTATTTGAGAAGAGATATTTCATGGATTCACAACAGAACCATTTTATCTATCTTTTCCATTTAACAAGACGTTAAATTGCAAATTGTTACTCATAAACACAGTTTTAACCCTTTGTTTGCCTAAAGTGTTTCCTCCCAGAAATGCAATTAGGCCTGAGTTAAGATGCAGAGATGTGGAGTCTCCTATTTCTCTTGCTGATTTGCTCTACTAACAATTTAGTTTCATTACCACAGAACTGTGTTTAGTTTATCTTTTGAATTCAGTTCTTCCTTTCATTTCTTTCTTTTTGTCCCAATGAATTAATGACTGCTTAACTATTCTTGCCCTATGATTGTACCATCATTAAATATTGATTAATGTTTCTCTCACACACTAAGTAGAAGTTTCTCATGAAAAAAAAATTATAAGAGGAGTTGGAGTGTCTTTTTGGCTTGTAGATATTAATTAATTTTGATGAAATTTTCTTAAAAGTAGGCAAGGCTGTTTGCAAAACCATATGGATTTTTTTTTTAATTTATTTATTGTTGTAGATGAAGAAATACATACATTGCGATGTTTGAATTCTACATCCACTCACTCCTCCTCTTTTTATTAGTATCATCAGCAGAAGTTTATGTACATTTACTAATACTTGCTAATATTTTAACAGTAAAAACTACTTTTTCAGATCAATCAGATTGCCAGTTTTTAATACAATTGTTGTGTACATTGCTACCATTGTATAACTCTAATATATAATCATAAAATTGTGGTAACAAATTAGTTGTTTAGCAAAATCCTGATTTACATCTATTGAACATTTATGTTTCTAAAATTGTAATTGCATAAAGGAATATAATCATATTTGTTTGACGAGACCTGGTTTCCATTAGAACATAGTAGCTAGCCCGTAATTATATTTTCTTCCTTTAATTTCTGAGTGAATTGAATTCTGTGGGAGTGTTGTCTATTCTTTTGTCTTGGTCATACACTCCAGTCTAACTAGGCTGTAGCTACCTGAATCATGTTTCAGAGAGTTGGGAGGAACAGAAGGGGAACAATACAGGGACATGTAGTAGTGCTCTGCTTGAACATAGTAAAATACTTAAAAATTTGTTCAAAATTCCTAGCAGCAGGCCAAACAGCTCCTGGAAACGGATTTAGGAATTACTTTAATGCCAGTTTTTAAATACTATTTATCTTGAATATATGTGATGTGATACGAGAGATGTGATCTGTTGCTTTGTAGGGTGTAAAGTATTTCATCAACCTTCTGTTTTCAATTACCATCATGCTTCTATGCAAATATAAGATAAAAACATTTATGGAATAATATTGCCAAACTAACAACATCTGGTTTATAGCAGTACAATTGAAACCTGAGTAGCTCTGGAATCAGGATTGTGTTCTTCTACCTCTAGCAGCCATTTGTGATAATTATCCAGGGCCTTCTCTGCTACATTGATGTAAAGGAATACGAAGCTACTGGAACAATTTCTGCTAGAAAAATTAGAAGTGTAACCAAGACTGCATTTTTATTATCATTATTTAAAAACTATTTCTTTCCTTCTGTAAGTGGGATCTTTATTCTAATACTAAATACCTATGCATTAATGATAATGCTGGCTTTTCACTTTCAAGCTTGCAGTGTATGCAAGTGCACATTAAAGAATCCTCAGTTCTTTTATTAACTGCTTTCTTCGCCATACAACTGAGTTTAGCAGTTTAAAGTGAGAATGCACAAATTCATGACAGCTGCAGTGCTGATTTATGCCAGTGCCTTAATTTGATAATCACAAATGCAGGTTGGATCCTCCCAGTTTGTTGAAGCCACAAGGTTAATAAAGGTTTTCAACATACTCTTGCTGAAGCACTCTGGGGATACTCAAAGAATGAAAATACGGAGCAGATAATTTGACAGTGTAACTTAATACATTGAAGAAGGTGGACTGCGCAGTTTGTTACTGCCTTTTTGTTGATGCACAACACAACAATAACCATGAAGAGAGGTAGAAGAAACTGCAACAATGGCAGCCTCCATCTGCTGTGTTTTTGTTGTTGTCGTTGTTTTGTTTTGTTTGTTTGATGTTTCTTTGTTTTTGTATTTAGGCTGTTTTTAGGAAGTATTTGGACCATTAGAATGTATTTCATGTTGTATTCAAAGTAATAGCTGAGTAGGGAATATAATGCATGGCTACGAAGTATAAATATAAATACCACTTTCTGAGCTTGGAAAGAGATAGGGAGAAAAAATGATCCTCACTTGGGATTAATTAAAATTAATTACATTGCTGGAATAGAGTACATCAATTTAATCTAGTGGTCTAAAGAAAAAAATTTGATAGTACAGAGAAAAACAAAACCAACCAAACAAAGAAAACAAGCAACCAAACAAAACAACCCAAAACAAAAAACAGATCATCCAAGGAAGGGAATGTTCCCAAGAGTGATTTTTCAGGTACATAAAATAATTATCTTCCATCCTTGTAAAATATCTTGAACTGGAGTATCTTGAAAAATCCTTTTATTTATTTTCTTTCTCCCTGACTTTGTCAGGTGCATTAGTTTGGCTTAGATTTCCTCTGCATTTTGTTTTAGCCTAATCCTATCAAACTCGAATCATGGATCATGAAAGCTAAAAAAGCTTTTTAAAGCTAAAAAAAAAAAAAAAAAAAAAATCATTCATTTTTACTTTGTTAGTTGAACTATTTTCATTTATCTTGATGTCTTCCAAAATCTTGTTTTCCAAAATATAGTTTAGCTTGCTCCTTCAGATTTATTTTAAATTTTACTGAGATAAGCACATGCACCTTGAGATAGTTGTCATAATAAAAATATTGTCAAGTAATGTTGTTAAGGCATTTTCAGTAATTTGATATTACTCGATGATGCTTTAATATTCATGAAGTTTTACTCTTGGTCATCAATCACAGGATCTTGTATTATTTGGTTGGACACTATGTCATTGTCCCCACTAAATTGCAAAACAAGTTCTTCAAATGCTTTCATCAAGTCACACAGAGCAGTGTAAAAATTATTTGTCTCACATGTGTCTTGGTGGTGTATTTAGAAAATAATATATTTTTGCCTTGCCATTATGTAGATCTGATTTTATCACATTGCCTTTTTTTATGTAATGTCATTGTCCTAACACCTAGCAAGAGTTTATGTGATGTGTATGCTATTGTCTTGTGGTGCTATGGTGTTTTATGGTCATCATAAGCAACTAGGCATCTCCACTTTCTAAAACTCAGAATGAGACTAAAAGCCTTTTGACTGTGATTTATGGCCTAAATTCTCTCTGAAAGGCTTTATGCAACTTTAATACAATTTTCCTGTCACATCTTATACTGAATGATACCTATTAACCTAATTTTCTCAGAGATAATTTATGTTGGCATTTTATTTTATGGCAGTGCTAAACAAGTTTATACTTGTTGAATGTGTCATAGACAAAGACTTTATTTCAAGCTTGCAAGTATGGGACAGAAATTCAGCTCATGAACCATTTTTTCTTGCTTTTATTGTGGTCTCTGTTGAGTTAATGTGCTACCAGAAAGGAATTCTTTTAGAAAATAAATTAGAGAAAAATTAACATCGGAGGTAAGGAGCAAATTCCTCCTAATCATACCAATCCATATGATATAATTTATTGAAAGATTTGAATATTTACTCTCCTATAAGAGTGTATATTAAAATAGAGATGTATAAACAAATAAATATTTTGTCCTATATGAGTACCCAATCTAAAATTACATGTATTAAATCAGCTGAATGTCAAAAACTTCATCTGAGAGTCAAGTTCACATTTGACCAAAAGCAAAGTGTCCATCTTTGACTTCAAACTGACAAATAAGAGTTTAGTATTAGTAAAAATGTTTGGTTATTGTATTTGCCCAATCTGAGCTGAAATTTAAATGCATGTTCAGAAGAGTAGAATAGAATTTCAAAGAATTTGTACTGACGTATTTACATTAATAATAGTTGATGCAATCAGTAGATAACTCTGAAAAAATGTGTTAATTTACATTTCATGTTTTTGTTTATAAATCCGTTAAATCTGAATTTCACATAGAATAAGAATAAAATTAAAAGCAGATAATTCATAAATATTTTAATTCTGCTTTACAGTGGATGCTGAAAAAGGTGGATTACCTTAACTTTGTCTTCACCTTTAGCACAATTATTTTAAAAATGAAGATAGTAATACATTCGCATGGTTCAGCTGCCAGACATGGCTTTACTATATAACAAATTAAAGTAAGGGGATAAGAAAAAGGGGAAGACAACAGGTTAATTCTTCTTATGATGCATCTAGGATTAAACAGGTTAGATCTCAGTGCTATTAGTATTGGCTATCTGTGAAGTATGCGGAGCACATCCCTTCAAACATCTTGAAATTGCTTTTTTAAACATTTAAAGGTATAACAGTATTTTAAACGCAAAGCTTGTATTTGGATGACACAAATGTGGAATAAACGTAAATGACTTGGAATCCATATTTTGGAAGATGAGGGTTTTTTGGTTTTTTTTCTGTTTATTGGAATAATGTATGACATAAAATGTCTCCATTCCAAAGGCCATTTTGAACTGCACCGCTTATTTATCATGACAAGCTAGGAAATACATCAGGTGTTGAGGTTTAGTTGTATCCATTTTGCTTAAGCAGCAATGCAACAAATTAAAGTTTAATGAAAATGTTCTTATTTAGCTTTCAGAATATGTAATGCTGGGAGGAGAAAAACGAAGACCAATGTGTTTAACTGTAGATCATAAAGTAAATACACGGGAATGGCAATTTTTAATTTTTTAAAAAATAAACCATAGATTTAAAAGATCACTGAGCATTTCTTAGGTAGTGCTGCAAATATATCCTTGAACATATTTAATAGTTGTATGTTGTTTGAATATGTTTCTTTTAACAAAGTAGGGTAATAGGGCACAAGAGCAGATGGCGGTGCACTGTCTTAAATTGAGAAAGTTTTACAGGGATATGTAAATTTTAAAGTTTGTAAGTATGTGTGATAATTGAGTACAGGATGTGGACAAAGATGCTGGTTTTTGTTTAACCCTAAAGAAAGCAAAACAATATATTCGTTAACATAATCAGGATCTACAGGGGTGGAACCTGGACCAACATTGCAGTCTTTGTTTCAAGGCTGGAGATCTTTCATGAATATAAGCAGTAGGCACACTAAGTGAGGTTTCTCGACCTTTATTAGGTAAGGTGCTAGTAGGCATTTGTAATTTTATATTGTACTCTGAAATGTCTCATTTTTCTTCTGGTTAATTTGTTTATTTTAAAATGTATAAGCCAGGCTTTTTAAGCATCTTTTTAATCCCCTTTAACTGTTGTTTTTTCATCATCTAGCTCAGAACCTCATACATATAATTTTGCATTAACATGAATGTATTCTGTACTTCAAATCTTAAATCAGTTGATTTGATCTCATGTAGTTCCTCAGAGTTGGATAGTTGCAATTATGTTTTATTTTCTTTCCTATGTCATTTCCAGAAAAAAAAAAAAAAGACTGATAAAAGGTAGATGTTAATGGCTAAACGTATAGAACATCAAGTGACATTAATTACATGCTTCTTTCCTCAAATTGCAAAGAGAAAACTAACTTTAAAGAAAATCCTTCTGCTTTCCCTGGGGAAATTAATTTGCCTTATTTCAGAAACAGCAACAACAACAATACACATATATAAGATTTCCAAGAAAAAAAATGGAACCGTCACCTGAATATAGACACTGTTATACAGGGATGAAGGCTGGGGGGTTCTAAAACACATGTGGAGCTAAATACACTGAATGATCTAAATTTGGCAGCCATACTAGTGTTAGTAAGATAGTCACTATGAAATTTCTTTTGGAAAAGTTGGATTTGTAGAGGATGCATACTCAGCTTTAGTAGTCAATACTTTATTGGAAGTTATGGTATTTTGAAACTCATGGCCTGAAATCAGAAGAGCAAGTATAAAAGTAGGTGATTGAGAAATAAATTTTAAATACGTTGACCCATTTTGAATCTAGCAGCAATTCAACCAACAGAAATTCTACCTCGTGATGTAAAGGGGGTACTACTCAGCCTGAATTGGAGACAAGATGGCATGCTGCATTAATATTGGCCTATGGAAGTTTATTGGATCCTAGTACCTCAAGGCAACAATTACATTTGAAAATAATGTACACCTAGCACTATTAAGTCAGATAATTAAGCTGTTTTAAAGATAATAAACAGAATGCAAGCTAAGCATTTTGAAAGAGAGGTACTTACATTCTTTGGTGGAAATGTGAAAAATTTTATTCTAGCACTTTTTCATTTCACTGCTACTTTCTACTTATATAGGGATCTCTGATTTGTACACTCAACGCACTAAGGTTAAAAAGTAATCATCAACTTAACTATATTAAGAGGTAACTGAGTGACACAGTTAAAATACCATGTCTAAGGTCACATAATGAAGTAGTTCTGTTGAGACAATTAATGAAACAAAATCGGCAGCCAATTGAAAAAGGAGAGTCAGAGGAAAAAAAAAAAAAAGAAAGCGTAATGACTGTTACCCAAGACTTTGAACTATGTGCTTTTAAGTAAGTGACTGAAACTTTCTCCAAGGGCCTCTCCATCCATTTGATGATCTGTCTATTCTGGCAGAGCATGGGAAAGAGAGAAATGCTGCACTGCAAAGGCAGAAAGCCTGTCAAGGATAAGGTCCTGAGTTCAACAGCGCCCAGCAAAAGATGCTTGGGAAAAACCACAGTATTTGAGGCTTGTCAGAAATAATTATGGTTCTCGTGTGTATTCTCAGGCTTAAGTAACCTACATCATTTCTAATAATATCTCTTTCAATAATTTTTCTGACCTTTTCCTTTTAATTTGCATTAATTAGTTTTGTGACATTGTGTTTCAATGAACATCACAATTTTGTTGCCTATTGAGTGATGTGTTTTCTGTGTTATATTTCTGTCCTTTAAGGTTGTCTTTATTTCTTAAGACTACTATATTACAAAGCACTTCTTTTTGTGTGTGTGTGTGTGCGCATGTGTGTGGCATTTTAAAAAATATGTTCCATATTATGCTGAACTATAAAGATTTAAAATTTCACAATTTAATCCTTTTTCTCCTCAGGCGGAAAAAGCTACAGAGTAGTAAATTAGCATAATTAGTTTTCATTGATCTCTAAGGTCTAAACTGAACACTAAACAAGATTGATAAAATACAACTCATATTTTCATGGAAACCAAATATTAAACACATACATGCCATACCAGCTTGCATTCCCCCCCAATTGTGTTCTTTTGAAGATAGATAGTCAAATATCATACACCAGTCCATCTTCAGTATCATAGAAATGTTACAGCAGTACAGAAGAACATTTTATATGCATGTTGGTTTTGCATGTTTCTCTCATAACTGTGTTCTGAAATGAATCTCAAAATTCAGTTTTGCTTAAAGGAAATGACAAAAATTATGTCACCTCTAGTTAATGTGCATGATACATGTATGTGTAATTCCATGTGTTTTGTGTGTTTTGTTTTAAAAATGAATCATGAAACACACAATTGAAGGCTAATTGAGTTAATTTGGGTGGCAGAGTGGAGGATGGGGTGGGATGTGATTCATTTTAACTTCAGTTATTCTGTTGTTTTTTACTTTAGTGGTAGACATAGAAAACTTTATTTCATCTTATTGTTAATCCACTGTTTCCATTGATTTGCAGATTTTAGAGAATCAGAGGTTAAAGCATCCTAATTATTTCAGAAATGATTTATCATTTTGTGTTGTTTTCTTTTTTTCTTGTTCATTTGTGTTTTCTGCTCTTTGTTTCCCTTTCATGCTGCAGTTGCAAATATATTGTGGCGAGAGCAAGGTACTAATATATTTTTTTCATATTTTTCTGTATTGGAGTGAAGTGATCTTCTAATGTTCGTTGTGTTTTTTTGTGTGTTGTTTTGTTTCTTTTTGTTGTTGTTGTTCATAGACTACAGTTACAGGAATAACTTTTTTTTTCCTAAGCAATATTTGAGGGAATTTGCTTTTAAGAAAACAAATGTAGTGGAAAATAATCCTTTGAATGTATGTGTACCTTTGTGAATTGCCTCTCCCTTTAAGGAGAGAGGATAAAATAAACTGTTTAAAGATTTTAGAGAATTGCTCAAAGAGTGATAACAAAAAATTCAGATGTAAATGTAATCTTCCAACAAATTTGACTATATATTGTTGAGCCTGGTTTTCTTGTCTGAATCATTCTTATTTCTTCAAATCATAATTTTAAATATTTTTGCTAAAATCAAGGCTCCTGCTGTTTCCTAATGAGACAAGGCATGCTATTCTTTATATATGTATACTCAGGAAGGATTTCTGAGTACTGAAGTGGAGAATGAAGGTTTGTGATTTGTTTTGTGACAGAGCAAAGGACAAATATAAATACACAGACAGTACCAAGTCTTAGTAACATAGAAAGATAGAAAGCATGGAAAGCAAAAATAGGTATTAATTTTATGCATATATATATATATATATATATGCATGTATATATAGTATATACATATATATATGAAATCTTTTCTGACATGCATTGAGAAAAATGTATCACCATAGAAAAATATCTAATGTAAGTGTTGTAAAAATGTGAATTGTCATATCTTTTCTCTAAGCAACCAGATCTTAAGTCTCAATTCGGGAATTCATGTATTTCAGCTATAGGAAATGTTTCAAGTATTTTCAGTGAAATATTGGTAATACTAATTAGTGGACCAGGCTTTTCTATGAACTAGTGCTAAAAATGATATTTCTTGGTATTTCCTAAGTATGTATTTTAAATTAATTTAAGGATTCCAAGTATTCATATTTCTTTTGCATAATTACATAGTAAACTGCATTTATCAATGTGTCTAAAAACATGAACAAAGGTTTTTTTTAATATATAATACTGTTTTACCAGTTCTTCGGAGAGTTGCCTGATTACAGTGGAGTTCAGCTATGACCCTCTTGCTCGGTTGGCCTTGCAGACTGCAGATGATGTGTTCAATTTCAATCAATTGCACTGATAAACAACCAGATGCAATTATCATAAATTTTTTAAATGTGTGGTATTCCCTCTGCTTGCTTGGGAGGTATCCATCACAGAGTTCTCTTGAGCAGAACCAGAAAAGAGTGTATATAAGAAAATCTGAAAGGAACTTGAAGATACATTAGGATGTAATACAATCATACACAGTATTATTATTGTATCAGTATATTAACATATATCCAAACAAATCCAAAGCCACTATATATATATTTCTTTTTTTCAGAACAGTTTAGTTTTAAATGTAGATTCAAATTTGTCTAATTGTAGTAAATACACTGAAGTTTATTGTGGTTGCTTCTGGCACAGAAACTATAATATAAAAGTGCTTGGTTTTGCTGGGGAGGAAGGGAGGAAGAGCTGCAAAATCACATCAAATGACTTTAGAGGAGCAGCTCCTTTAGTTATAAAGAAGAAATTTGCCTAAGTCAGATTTATATACATATTTACAAGCAGAAGAGTAATGGAAAAATTGAAGGTTATAACAAGTGTGGGGATTATTTCATTGCATCCACAGGTAAAAGTTTCTTATTTCTGCCCTAACTCAGGAGAGAGGACAATACTTATTGTGTCCCCTTCTCTGACTTTGAGTAAGAGTTTGGTGAATATTGTCAACTGGATATAAAAATAAAATAAAGGCATAAAACTTTGGGTTGTGTTATTTTGCCTGACTTGTTGTCTGGCAACTGATGTAGAATTTTTCAGGGTCAATTTATTAAATCTCTATCACTTTGGAATTTTCCTCCTCACATTCTGCTAATAACTATAACACACTTTAGGCAATGAGGAGAGAAGGGAAGGCCTAATTTTGTCCCTGACTAGCTACACATGTTTATCATAAAGATACAGTAAGATATTGATCTTTACTATTCACTAGGAAAGATAGCCTAACTTCAGACGTATCTACAATTCTAGTTGTTATTTTATGACACAGTGTCAGACATTTTCTAAAGAAAGATTTTGACAAGTTTTATCACTTAGACTATATTTTTTACCTGCAAAGGTAAAAAGAAGTATCTCATAAACCAAACCGAGTACATTGCACCAAGTGCAATATTCTCAAGATATTGTCTATGCTCAAGAAAAAGCCACGAGGTTGAGTTTTCTTTGAGCATGAGTGGTACACCTGTGGTACACCTAATGCAGTATAGACAACCCCCTCCCCTGCTTCTTGCTGTCCTATTAACAGATATACTTGATGGAAAGTTAGGAAAACTGCTTCGAGACTGTCCCTCTATTTTAGAAAAACTTGGCTGGAAGTGGGAATGATTCTGTAAGATTTTTCAAAGACAATCTATCTTGCTATTTCTAGGCATAGCCTGACTGCCTTGTGCATCATCTTGACTTTTAAATGACTTCAGTATCTGTCTGGTTTCTAATGTGACTGTTAATCTGTATGTATGTATGTACTTACTTACACCTATATCATATATGAACATATATACAAACTTTTCCCACCCTTAACGTTCTCATTATTTGATATTGAGATATTTTCATTTCCTGTTAATATAATTTTCCCTTCGAAATTCAGAATAAGCAAAGAATCAGGCTGAAATATGTTTTTTTTCCTGGGTTTTATTCTCATGATCTTACATCAAATATTGTTGAGCCAAAAGGAAGTTTAGGTCCTGCATCCAAGAGACATCTGCATTTATATCACTGTAGCACACAGTTTAAGCTGGCAGAGTTTATTATAATGTAATTTCTTAAGTACAGTGAGTTTCTTCTTCATAGAATTCTGCAAATATCAACTGATCATCTATCATCACATCCACATAGAAGATCAACAACAATCATCTTAATTAACACATGGTAAACTAAGAAGAAAACTTTTGTGCTCATGTTTATGATCTGCTTTCAGCCTCGTCTACAAAACATTACATCATGCCTCATTCCACAACAGTGCAGTAGGATTAATTAGTTCTTTGTGGCCATTCAGACTTTGACTGAATTTGTGCTAAAAATAATAATAATGAATCCTTTTCTAAGTGAAAGAACTGTCAAATATAACAAAGAATTATAAGAAAGATTCAGAACTTAACTTTCGATGTGATACTGAAATTATTTTAACTCTTCTCTCAGAAAAGGAAAAATATGAATACATGGTGAATTTGATTTCACTGTAAATGGTTTCACAGGACAATTTTCACTGCTGCAGCTGTCAAACTATAGCTTGTGTTTCTAGCTCTGTATTCATAAAGACACCTTCTTGCCAATGGAGAAAATTACGCAAAATTCTGAATAATATAAGAGAGATTTTTCAGTTTTACAGAAGAAGACCCCAGAGGACTGGTTGTGTTAGCACTATACATATTAACAAAATGATCTTATGCTAGTAATATGATGAGAGTTTTACTTCAATGCCAGGGCTTTCTTTTTTGTGATTATTTAATTTTGTACATTTGAATGTGTTTTTATTCCTAAGGTCTGGGAATTGGGAACATGTTTTATGTTTTTTATGAAGATGGAATCAAAGTAATACAACCGGTGGAATGTGAATTTCAGAGACATATTAAGCCTAGTGAAAAACTCCTCGGTTTTCAGGCAAGTTGTTTTTTATTATTATTTTTTTTTAACTTGCTTTTAATTTCCAGGTAGTATTTTTTCAAGTGTAATTTTCTTTTAATTAAGAAGTGCTACTTTCATGTTGCTGTTTCATAAATTCAGACATGTCTTCCCAATTAATATATAGCTTAAAATTTTGGACTCAAAATTTGCTATGTCTTTGGTCAAATTCAAATTTTCAATTTCTCTTTTAGATTGAATATTTTCCCTCTGCTTTTTTCTTACTCTTCTTCTTTCTCTCACTTTCACTTTGTCTCTCTTCTCTCTCTTCTCTCTCTGTCTCTGTCTCTCTCCCTCTTCTTTTCTCCCATATTTTTTCCTTAATAGCTCTCTATCTTCTTGTCTTTATTTCCCTCCATCCCACCTCTTTTTACCTGCATTTATGTAGATTTCTATGAGTCACATTCTCTCTGTTAAATAAAGTAGCAGTAGTCACTGTTGTTAATGGTTTCTTTTTCTCCACTGGATGTTTGCTTATATCATGCAACCAAGTGTTTTGATGTCTGTATTAAACTGCTGGTTATCATAAGGCAACTCCCTGTTCTAATGAACATGCTTAGAGCTCCACTGGAGTTAGTAGGGACGATTGACACTTTC
The DNA here is from genome assembly GCA_035772895.1 of Perdix hodgsoniae. Lineage (NCBI taxonomy): Eukaryota > Metazoa > Chordata > Aves > Galliformes > Phasianidae > Perdix > Perdix hodgsoniae. The sequence goes on from JAPSGF010000069.1 coordinate 1,329,621, forward strand.
ACTCCCACTTACAGTTTGTATAGTTGCAATAATTTTATAACTGATTTCATCAAACTCTGTGCATTTATGAAGTGTTTCCATATGTATTACCATATGAAAGCATTTTCCATTTCTATTTGTTTTTTTGCTGTTTATTCCTTCCCTGCTAATCAAATTATTAACTGACATGATACACATTCTCAAAGGAACTTGGGACCAGTCACTGTATTCACTTTTTCTCATAATTTGAATTTGAATGAATGACCTTGAAATGAGAAAAAAAAAAAAAAATGTGTAATAACCCACAACTGTAAAGTGTTTTTTTTTTTTTTGCTAATACCTAAAACACTGAAGTAGCAGCAGAGATTTCTCAATGGGTTTTGCTTCTTCGCTTATCATTACTGATGTCAAAGACTGCTGTATTCAACAGCAAGATTTATTTTAGTGTGAATAATTATACTTTGAACTGCTAATCATACCTTCGTTTGTGCAGTTAAAGTGAAATCAGGTTGATGTAGTCAAAAAAAAAAAAAAAAAGCGAAAGAGCTTTTTTATGGCTGTTGAATTCAAAAGCTGATTATTTAAAAAGTCTGTTAAGATTTTATTGGTCTGAAGTGCAGCCTAGAGTGTAAGTATATTTTTATTGAAATGTGGTAATAATCAGGATGGATAGTAGGACTTCTTTCCATTTTCGCTATTTTCAAACATAAATTAACATAGCAATTGATTCCCCTTTCTATTGCTATAAAAAAGACCAGGAAAGCAGACTACTAGACAGCTTTCATTTTTAAGTAGATGTAGATTTGTATTTTGAATATCTGGTTTGTGACTATCTATGGTAAACTTATAGTCAGAAGTAAAACTTTGTGTTTGCATGTGTACATTTCACCCATTAATATTCCCACTTATTCACCAGAAACTTTTTCCTTCACCTATTACGAAAGTTGCAAGGCCTTTTATTCTCGCAGAAATGTTTGAAATATATATTCTTAGATTTTTATATTCATATATCTGCATAATGTAAAAGAAAAAAGGAAAATTACTGTTTTCCATTAAAATAATAATAAAAAAGAGATGAAAATCTGAATTTAAAAGAATTCCCTGCATGTGCTGCTAATATTACTATATATAATACTACATTACTGAAAAAGCTTGTTGACTATGAATATTTAGGTAACTATTGCTTCCTTTGCAGAATATCTTCTCTTCTTCACCCTCTTTGGAAAAATCTGTTGTTTTTTTGTTGTTTTGTTTTGTTTTGTTTTGTTTTCTAAGTAAAGATAACAAAATAGTTCAGTTTTATCCCAATGTCAGATTTTTATCAAGTTCATTTAGTTGTAAGAGCCCATGTTGTAAATTATTCACCATTAATTCTCTTTGATTGTCATACAACTTTAACTAATTAGAGGTGCTGGTTTATTTTTAGATCACTTTATTCAGCCTTTCATGTCTGTTCTGTCCGTTGCTAATAAAATCTCCATTACTTGCCTCTTAAGAAATACCTACAGGAAATCATTTTTCCATTTTTTCACACTTTTCTCAATTACCTGTTCAAGTGATTAGTAAAACCCCAGTAGACCCTTTTCACTAACAAATATTTGCTGAATTCTAGGACCATACATAAACTTTTCTGTGCAGTTTAGGTTCATCAGGTGATATACACACAATACTGCAATGTTCTTCCTCTGCTTTCCTGTTTGCTTGTCAACAAAATAGAGTTACACTTACCTGAGCTCCTTTAAAAGGAGTTGGTGTTTCTGCCTAGCTTCACACTGTATTGTGTAGTAGTTAACCAAACACTTATTTAGGCATGCTAATTCTGCTAAAACTAAATATAATTTCTCAATAATAATATACTTGAGAACTCTTACCTGAATATTTAATTGCCTCTTATGCAACTGTGTGTCAGTACGGTGAAGTGCTTTAGTGTGTGTCAAACATGGGAATAAATTAGGCTTTTACTGTGTTTAAAGTGAAGGAAAAGACTTGATGCCTTGTAGGACCATCACAGTTCTCAGGAAGTTCTAAAGAGCTTTCTCCAGTCCTTCCCAGAATTACTTAAATTACTGGAATTTTCTCAATAAGTACCAAATAGAAGTTGACTTTTATTGTGCTTATATTGACAATAGGGATGGAAGTAGACATATTTCCATTTTCTTATACAGGTTATCTGCTTTGACAGCTGTTTGCTTAACTTAGTATCAAATAGATCCCGCTAAACATGCTCCAAGTACAGTCTTTCAACCATTAAGTGTCATGTCAACCTGTTGTGTACGGGTCATTTTCCTCATTAATATGCAACCTCTGTATCTTCTGCAAATTAATATTATCTAAAGCCTTTAAATTCTTATTTTATGAAAAGATGTTTCCCTTCTCCCAGTGAATCCCTCTTTCTGGGGAGGAAGGGAAAGAAACTATAAAATGCCTTTGAAATCAATTGTAAAATACCCTGATTTCTTGTTTATTCAGAGAAATAGAACATAAAGGCCATATTTCAATAAATTGAAATTTTTAATGCCTGAATTTGAATATGTGTGGAAGATGGAATCAAAATTTCATAATAATTGATATTGAAAATGTAACAACATAGCAGAAGAAAATTACCAACAGACATGAAATTAACACATGCTAGTTATTACATAGAAATTTATTTTGATTACACTTAAGCAATGCAGGAAGCATACTAAGTGCAGGATTAGTAGAGGGAAAATAAAAGAGAGCAAAAGACAAAAAGGTCCTGAGTCTATATTTTTAAATAATTGAATAAAAGTTATACTTGTCATGTACAATTTATTGTTGTAAGTTAATGTGGAATAGGCGATACATAAATTTAAGCCTTAACACATGCACTCTTCTGAACTGTTGATGTCATTAGCTGATGAAGCATGGATAAACTTTACTATACTGCTCAAAGATCATGACTCAAATTCTTGTTAAAATACTGAGGACTCTTGTGCACTAAGTCTAGATTTATAGATAAGGAATTAGCACATATAAATCTGCAAGCTTGTGTTTTCTCCCGAGGATTTGTTGTCCCAGTCTACTTTGAAAAACTTTCTTTGAGGATTTATTTTCCTCCATCTGCTGGCTTGATGCTGGGCGAGTAACATTTTGATTAAAAAGTCTAGGGAGAAAAAAAAAATAATGATGAAACAAATTAATATTTTATCAGATTTTAGCTTTTTCAGAGAGAATGAATTAGGAAAAAGTAAATTGCTCATACTTTAATTAGAAGAAGAAAATTTTGGTTTTATGCTTAGATTTTAAGGAGAAATTATTTTAACTCAACCACTGGGGAAATTAATATGGAGACTTAAAGAAATCTGAACTGTCTAATCAGATAACTGTTAACTTTTCAAAAGCAAGATTTGAGTTCCATTGATTGAAGTTATTTCTGGAGTATCCAGAAATATCAGTTTGAATAAAAAGGGAAAAATTACTACCTAAACCAATTAATGCTGGGAAAAACATTTTTTTTCAGATGTGAAAATTTAGGTGTGTATTTTTCACTGTCAAAACATAGTTTTGTTTTTTTTTTTTCAGTTTGGGTGTAAATAATTGTCATTGGAATGTAAGAATGTATAACAATTTAAACAATATTCTAGAACCAGTAAGTATGATTAAGCTTTTATGCTGCTGTAAATGATGTTGGGACAGAAACTTGGATTTCTCCAACAAGAGTTAGTGCTATTTTGCAGATACATTGAACTTACCTCTGTAGAAATCATAACACCAAAAAATGGGTTGAACTAAGGTGAGTTCCTAAGAAAGAAGACAGAAAAATATGACACATGATAGAGTTAGGAATTTAAATACACATTATTTGAAGGAATTGTTCCTCAAAGAAGCAAGAGTACCTTGTCATGCAATATTGAATTAGTTATCTGTTTAGATAAAAATTTAGCTGTGACAAGGTATATTTAGAGTAAATATAAAGCACGGTTTGAGATCAGTGAAACAGCCTTCCAACTGAAGTGACAATTTCTCAGAAGGCAAATAATGATTTATCTGATGATTGCACAAAATACTGGTAGCATACTTGTTTACATTGGCACCTCACTTTATGAAATGAAAGGCTTTTAGCAATGTTTAAGAATAAAAGTTTGCTTTGTAACCGTACCTGTCATTCATTAGGAAAAGATTTTAAACATTTTCCTTCAAAGTATGACATTTAAGCAGTGCAAGGTAAATCTTACTCTTTATTTATGACTAAGTCCTGCTGAAGTTCTTGGTTTTGTGCCACCCCACGGAACCTGTGTTTAGTAGCCTTTCCTTATCAATGTGATTTCTGAAAGATCTTCTGTTAGTTGAAGTTTAAGAACAACACAAGTACAAGCAGAGGCTATTGATGTCCTGTTAAGAAACTCCTTCGGTTAAAGCTGGAAATTGATTTATTTTTTATTTTGACTTATAGAGTATATATTCTCAAATGCACAGAGGCACAGCAGGCAAAGAATGTTGATGAAACAGAAAAGTTAGTGTTGAAATTCATCATCTACTTCTGGAAAACACTGTTCCATAAAGGATATGTGGTCATTGGTCACAGCCAACAAGAATTCAAGAGGGAAAAATTCTCCTTAATGAACTTAATTTCCTATTCTTCCGGTACCATATCTCACACTATCCTCCTGGACAAAATGCCCACCATATATCTAGACGAAAAAAAAGCTGTAGTTTGTCCTTCTACTGCATTGTTACCTGTTTTGATTTTTACACTTCTGCTGTTTCTCTTGAAATGCAGGATGAAGTTTGTCCCAAAGCTGATGGAGACTCTGTTCAGCGGTGTGTTTGGGCAACTGCTGTAAATGTAAAAGACAAGTTCATTTATGTGACTCAACCAACACTTGATAGAGTGCTTATTGTTGATGTACAGTCTCAGAAAGTTGTACAGGTATTTATTCGTCATTTTTAAGTTAATGTCTAATTTATACACAAGTTCCTTCATTACATTTTGGAAAAAAAAAATGCCAGTATCTTGGGAGATTTTAAAGAAGTTCAATTGCTTCAGAGCCAGAGCGTCAGTAGTCTCATTGACTTGAAAGAGAACTGATGTTTAGTTGACACTATAGAAATCAACTATGACCGCTGTGCTTTGCCTTCTCTCTTACTTTAATTCTTTTATGTTTTTTTTTGTTTTGTTTTTTTGTTTGAAAGCATCAATGCATTATTGGTGATATTGTACTATGAGGTTAAACCAGACGTATACTGAATTGTCAAAGATGTGTAAGAATGCATCTAGCAAATAACAGCCATAAGCCCAGTACATTTTAAAAGACAGCTCATGGCTGTCAACAGTCTTTTTGGGCCTGTTTATTTTTTGTTTGATTTGTTTTTTATTTTGTTTATTTAGTACATTGTGGGCCATATAAAACTTCTTGAAATGTGCTCAAATAGCAGGATTCTGCTTTTTCTTAATTAAAATTGTTTCCTGTGCAAGGAAGTCTGAAGCTAGTTAATAACTTGTTCTCAGAGAAAAAGAACATTTGCATGAGGTTTTCTGACATAGAACTTTTGGCACCGTGTTAAGTCTTCTGATTCAAATTTTAATCATATAAATGATTACAGATAGTCACATCTACAGAATTACTTGCAGTATCATCACATTCATTATAAACTGATGTTCATTAGCTAAATATAACAGGGATTTGTATTAGAATTCTAATCTAAATTGTTAATAAAAATACTTAGAGATTTTCTTCATGTCTCTTGCTTTTTTGTGAATGAAAATCTTTAAAGATAATGTGTATATATATACATACATGCACATATACATATATATGTATAATATCGTAGTGTAAAATTTTAAAAGAATTCACAGCAGTGTGATTTTTAAATTAAATTAACGTGACAAAAATCAATTTAATGTTTATAATTTTGTACTTCAAACATCAGTGTTCATACTTTCTGTCATTTAATTCAGTAGCCTTATTATAATATTGGGAAGAAAAAAAAAAACAACACAAAAACCCTCCAAACTAAATTACCTTCTACTTTCACACTTTCAAAAATAAAAGAAATTTCAGTTCAAAAGATAGGATAGCATTTAAAATGTCCAGGCATTCACAGAATGTTTATACCATCTGTGGAACCTTTTATAGAAATGGAATTCTCGCTTTTTATGGTTCTAGGATACTCAGATATTAATGAGAAATTCTCTTGTTATTTTATTTTACTTTATTTTATTTTATTTTATTTTATTTTATTTTATTTTGTATGTTAAAATACTTACTATGTAACAGAGCAGAATATCTGCTATTCATTACTAAACTGAAAATAATTTCCTAGGATATATTTTGTGAAAGATGTGTGAAAAGTATTGTGGGACTTGATTGGTGCTATGCTTAACCTCGCTGATATTTAGAATAAACTTATTTAAAAAAAAAAAAAAAAGGAAAAAAAAAGTTGGTCCAATAAAATGAATCAATCATGAAAACACAAAACCTGTACAATCTTTTATACATAAAAGAAGAGCATAAAAAATAAAACTGCTGATTCACAGTTTGCTTTCAGAATCGAAGTAAGCAAATTTGGAATATGCTGACAAGTCAGTCAAGTAATGCTTTGCTCACCATTTTTTATTAGTAGCAGCATGGCCCTGTCTTCCTTTTACTTTGTTTTGGTTTTGTTTTCTGTTGGCAGCAAGAATTTTTCTAGGTATTAAATGTTGCTGTACTCATAGCATATGCACATACACTAACATTAGAGAAGCAAAGAAGGGAATTTAACTTCTCAGTCAGATCAGGCTATTTTTATAATATACAGTGCTGCCCAGTATTGAAAAAAAAAACAAAAACAAACAAAAAAAAACATCAAAATACAAATTATTTTTGGAAAATAGATACTGAGCTAATTATTAATAAGAGAATTTTAGTTACTGGACTCCTGTTTATATTTTTTTAATATGTGACATATTAGCTTAGAGGATACTATATACATTATATTTTTTTCTACTGTATCTCTTAAATAAGAAACTGCTTTTTTATGCATCAACACATTTTCAAAAATACCATAAAAGCAAAGATGGGGAAAAATCCGTATGTTGAATCTGAGCAGGATGCAAGGATAACAACTCCTTTAAAGTGCAAAATAAAACAACAACCCCAAAGACAGCTATAAGCGTAATTGAAAAGGCTACAAGTTGTGGAGTTGTGTTCTTTTCTTTATAAAATTGATGTTGACTTGATTTTGATTACTGCAGTTTCTTGTCTGAAGTACTATTATGAGTGCATATGTTACATTTATTCATTTTTACTGTAAAAGTTAATGTAAAAGATGTGTGTATCAGGTGCATATGTATAACTAATAGATTTTAGGTTTCATTGTTTCTCTGACAGATAAATATAGCTATCAAAATAAGTGCTTGAAGAAGATCCTAGAGCGGATATTTTACATTCAAATAAATGTTTCCAAACTGTGAATATGAATGGTGCATAGATTCTCTGATTTAGCCAGATACTTTTCTTTCATTTCTAAATGCTTGAAATAGAGGAACCTGTAATTGTGCAGTACAAAATTAAGTGGGATGATTTCAAGGCGTGATGATGTAACCAGAGCTCATCACTATTTAGTACAGTGTGTGCTGGTGGCAGTTTAGCCTTGGATAGCCATGTGAAAACACGTCTCCAAAACTCCAATAATCTTTCTGCTGCCAGCATGCTCTTGGGAGTTGCAGTATCCATGCTTGACTATACAGGCAATTTCTTCTCCTCCAGGCAGTACCATGGCCTAATTCCTGAACACAACTTATGCTCATTCAGCAATGATGCATGGGTCAGACCTTTCATTTGAAGAAGCTAAATGGAAATTTGGTACACATCAACAAATTAACTAGACAGTGGCCCAAGTATTGTTTTAGACAACTTGTCTTCAAACTTGAAGCAGAAAGTCTTACCAAACAAAAATGGCCTTTTCAAAGGGCATCTTTGTTTTTAAATGAGCTGGTGAGCAACCCGGCTTCATTTTCCACTTTCAAAAGGTAAAAATGGTAGGGTTTTTTTTTTCTTTTTTTTTTCTTTTTTTTTTTCCAGATGAATCTGTGGCTTGCAACACCTCAGGAGTACAGTTAAGTATCATCAACAGCCTCAGCCAGCCATTAGAGCATTATCTTGAGGACCTACATCATTACTTTAAATTACCTTCACTTAATTAGCCAGCTGGTATTCTCCTTGACAAACTGATAAACAAGCTGTGCTTTACAGCTCCATAATGGTGAGACTAAAAAGCAATTTCCACTTATTTTTGCTGCCTTAATGATGAAGATAGAAAAGTAATCCCTACAATTGTTTGCCTCATGCAGAATGTCTCTTGAAATATTCTGTCCTCCCTTTTCATATCTCTGGAGTCTTCAGTGCTTCTCCTAATAGAGAAAGTGTAAACCTTAAATGCCTACAAAGTCTGTAGTCTTTGGATACATAAGTCGAGGAGGGAAAACATCTTGGTACTGATCACTTCTGCCAAAAGTAGAAATTGTAAGGAAAACATTTATGTATTTAATAATATTGACAACTTGAAGAGAATACATCCAGTTAAAAAGAGTGCAATAACATTCTTTTGGCAGGGCTGTGTAGGAATACCTTGCATTGACTTTAGTATGTGGCTTGAGAATATTCATCCCTTTTTAGTTGTTTTCCAGTATTTTTTAGATCTTAAATTGATATGTATGGTATGAGAAAATTTAGGGAAGGAAGGTTAGAATTTTTTAATTTGATTTAAAACTTTTTTTTTTTCAGTTTCCTAATAGCCTCAATGCAACACATTTTTGATGCCAAATATTAGAACACATAATGAATAAAAATCACTGTTCCAGCAATTCAGTGATATTGAATTAATCAGAGGTCTTTTTCACCATCTGACAATGTAATTTTTAAATATAATCTGAAAACATCAGGATATGCATGTCTAGTCATAGTCATCTATTATTTTTCTTTTCAACATGTGATCAAGAATAAGGATTTTTCTTTTTATTATATTTGCAGGCAGTAAGTACAGATCCTGTTCCAGTGAAACTACACTATGATAAATCACATGATCAAGTCTGGGTGCAGAGCTGGGGAAACATGGAAAAGAATTCACCAACTTTGCAAGTGAGTATATTGATCAGACTGTATGCTACGAAATTTAAATAAATTGAATATTTATGTAGGTAGGAAAAAGTTTTCAGGAAACCTGAAACAACTGAACAACTTGCTAGGAATGTGTTAAGAGATTTTCTGCACTTTCTCTTAAAAATGTGAATGCTGATTCGATGGGGGGTTATAGAGTACAGCTGAAAACAATGGCATGTTTTTCCAGTCTGCCAGTCTTCTGAGGACATGCTGCTTATGATGATTTTGCTCCTCATCAGAGGATACCATGGATTTTAGGTGTATATTCATATTTCACTAAAATTATGTTGATGTTCTGGAGTTGATAAGCTAAGAGTTCCAAAATTATTTATTGTTAATTGCTTTGAGTTTGGGAGTTTTTTTTTTAGATATAAAATAATAAGAATCCTTATTTTTCTCATGCTTTCTCAGCAGCAGCAAGCCTAGGGACAGTTACCAAAGAAACATTTCAAGAAGCTGTACTTCTCTCCTGCTTTTTCTCTCCTTTCTTCTAATTCAAAGTAATCCCATGAGAATTCAGCGATACTCTTTGTCTTATAATTTCAAAACTACTTTTTATTTCAACTTATTTTCCTTTTCTTTAGAAGTCAGTGAAGTCCTTATCTGTCTTTTAAATGCATAAGAAATAAGAAAAAAAATCAAACATAGAGCTCAATCAGAAAAGTGAGAAGTGTTTGAAAACAATTTTTTATACTCCTAGTAACTGTAAGTAAGTTGTGGGTGGTCAACTGTCACTCCTCCCAAAAAAAGTGACTAATAATTAAATCAGATATATCCTGTTTTAGAGCAAGCATTCATTTTCAATCTTGTTTTTCCTTGAAGGATGCCTGATCAATTCCTTTTTTTTTTAAAAATCCAGTCTTAAGTGCACAAAAATGAACATCATAGCAGCCATTAATATAAAATTGTCTTTTACATGCCCATAAAATTCAGTTGACGTTCAAGATTTCAGAATTCAAAGAAAATTTATTTGTAACAACTGAAGGTATGCGTAAACTGCAACCAATTTAATATATTCAGTATATGCTACATTGAATTTCTTTATGCTTGACAAGACTTAGGATCATGTGTAGTCATAGCTTCCTGTGGATCAGTTGATAACATTTTATCTTTTCACTTGGGCTGGAGTGCTTAGGAACTTATTCCCACTCTGGTGTCGAGTATGAAAAAAGACAAAAATCTTAGTGTTCACTAAAGACTGCTATAAAATGTAAATGAATAAATGTGGTAGAAAAAAAAAAAATTGGGAGGATACAAAAGTGTATATGAAAAATAGCTTGTCTAGCATGCAACAATTCTCTGAAATCTGTAATGCTGCTGATCAACTTTATTCACTGTCATTTGCATTCCTTCTCATGACTGAAGAATAAAACAAGAGGTGGAATAAAGAGGCAATACTCTATGAATCTATTTAGATATAGATTAAACTTTGAAGGAATATTTCTATAGTTTGTAATAATATTACTTTATGTAGGTGATAACACAAGCCAGTGGGAGTGTTTCTCATCACACAATCCATACTCAGCCAGTGGGAAAGCAGTTTGACAGGGTGGATGACTTTTTCATTCCTGCTACAACCCTCATCATTACTCATATAAGGTAAGTTTTGGCTGAGTTTTATATAACTTTCAAATGAACTGTAAGGTTGTCTCCCAAAAAAAACATATAATTTAAAAACAGTCTTGAAAATATTAGACCATGCACCTTCAGTATTGCCTTGGAAGACCTTTTTTTTATGTACAATACTAATAGGTTAAATGAAAGCTCTTTAATTTATCAGAATAAACAAATTTATTGAAGTAATCGTTTTTCTTTTTTTTTTTTTCCTTATCTCCCTGAAAGTTCAAAAATCTCTTGCTCTACAAGCTAGAGATGTAATACCATCTGAGGTGTACTTGAGGAATTAATAACCATAACATTCAGATAGTTCTCTAAGTTAGGAGCATCGATCTTATTTTGGAAATGATACCAACGTCTTCTATTGCTGAAAGTGTTTGCTGTATATACCTTTTTGCTATATTGCATTAAATGCATCTTGTATTCAATTTATTCTTTTGATGATTTCTTTTTCATTTGATATGTTTTCTGTAACATTTCTATTGGCTAGAATAGAAAAATTCTGCCATCTGTACATCTGAATCTTGCCTTGATATTCATTAGCATTCTGTATGCTTTGGACTGTTAGGTTCTTTGCAATGCGGCACAGACCTATTTCAGTTCAAAAGGCCTCTTCAAATAATTAACATTTGCTTATTCCATCCTTTCAAGTTCAACTTTCTATAGAAACATTTTTATTAGGATGATCTCACTTTTTCTACAGTTATGAGAAAGCATCATGCACATCTAGCTAAAATCTCAAGTCACATGTAAATGTGTGTCTCCATCTGTAAAGATACAGTTAGTTATTTCAGTGACTAGTAGTCATTTAAAAGTAAAAAACTGAAATTTAATATGATTCTACAACTGATTCCAGAATCTAGGAATATTTATCTGTAATTGATTTATTTTTCTGTATTAAAAAAAAAAAAAAAGTTTTTCCTAAAGAGGTTGCTGATGAGAGAATATTTTTAATTTTCTACAGAACTAACAAGGAATTAGCAATCAGCCATGTGCAGTTTAAAAAGGAATGTGTAAATTTATATAGCTGAATAGACAGCTGAATAGAAGTGACTTTAAGTGTCATTACTGCCACATTGCTTTAACTGAATAGACAAATGCATATTGCGTCCCTGAACTAATCTGCAGCCCCAACTCTTAACCATAGAAAACTCACCCTGCTATGTTTGTAGCAATATGATTTAAGGGAACACTACCTACTGCTTCATAAATTACCAAGTACTGGATTGACTAGCCTTCTTACTATTTAAAATTGGTGTTTATTATTATCATTGCCCCGGGGAAGACAAAGTTGTTGAGTTTTATCAGGAAAGGAATGTACAGCTGGTGATTCCTACTTCCATAGCTCCCTACAGATTCTTTACCCATCGCCACTGACATTTGAGATTTGCATTGATAGTTGAGGCGAGTAGTCATCTACAGTGAAAATAATTCCAGTGTCTCCTTCAACAACTTTTAAGCTGAGGGATCTTGTTGGGCACTTTTACATAATGTTAAATGAATTGAATTAAAGTTATATTAATGCATGCAAATGTTTGAGAGTCAAAGACATGATGGCCAGGGAAAAAATGGTCTTGAATTATTAAAAATGATTGCTTTGTTTAATTGAACAATCCTATATGTTATAGGCAAATACATTTATTTATGAGATATGTGTTCAATCATAATAGTAATATTCTATTATATTTGTATTCTGTCGTAAGTATTCTTGCTATATACAAGGTAATATGCAGTATAAAAGGATCAGTTAAACAAAACTGATCAAACAAAGCAATTCAGTCTCAACTGCAAACAGAATAGCTTGACACCCCATGATATAGCTTTAAAAATATGGATTGGTTGGTTCTAGAATTAAATATATATATTTTTTTGATTAGGAGTAGTTCATGTGCTAACTCTTAGAGGGTGCTCTGTAGTATTAATGAGGGGCACAGAAATCCTCCTCTTTCTCACAAAACTATTAAAATGCAAACCTTGCTTACAGACAGTCAGTTTCCCAAAGCTTTTCTTGAATTTCTTATTCCAGCCACTAACAATGAACCAAAAATTTTGGTAAATCAGTAAAGGAGGCTATGGTACAAGCCAATAATGAACAATAAGAAGAACAGTGAAAGGAGTTTGTTCAGACTAGATGTTAGAGGTCTGAAGATTTCAAAGGGTAGAAATTTATATTCATCTTTATAATTTGCATTTAAATTTATAACTAATATTTATAATTTCATTACATTTGCTTATGTAAACATAGACTATTACAACCTGTCCTACTGTCTTCACTGCTTTGTTTTGCCTTGACATGTGAACTCACAGCCAATTTACGAAAATTTACACCACAAGAATGAATGGATGTAAAGCTTGCTATTTTTCGTGCATGTTGTCATGTCCGTGTTTTCAAACACACACTGCTTGAAAAAAGGTCCAACGCCCCACTCAGCTGTGTTGAAAAATAGTCAGATAGTGTGGCTACAGGAGTGGACAGAGTGGAATCTGTTAATCTGCAGTAGATGATACAAGTCCCAAGAACTTTTCTGGGAATATATATGTAAATCTTATTCCCACTGTAGATGAACCTTTTAGAAATTGAGAATACATATTTTATTTTTTTCCTATTTTGCCTTATTCGTTTACTGAGAACAAAATTTTAATCAGTGAAGTACTCTTTGTGCCAAAGCAGTCCAATGCAAGCAATGATCTTGTCCCTAGTTGTCTGCTAACACCCATTTCTTATCATAAAAATAGACATTTGCAATTAGTATGTGGGATGGCTGTAAAAAGAAGACTTGTACAATACTTATGAAAATATATTATTAGAAGCCTAAGGAGCAAAAGTGCTGATTATTTCAGCTTCGCTGTTCATAACTTGAAGTGAACAAAAGATAATTGGAATAAATTAAGGTCTATCATTACACTGCTGTAAAATGTTTCAAAAGCAATATTAAATGAACTCACTGTAATAGAGTGACTCTAACTTTTTAGATAGTTTAATCTTTTAGCAAGTATTTTAAATGCAGTGCAGTTATCTGACTTAACAAGTAGAAGAGTGAACAATCAACTCACTGGTGAGATCGCTCAGGATCTGAATATTCTCAGTTTGAATTTTTCTCTCTCTTATTTCTCTGTTACGTAGGATAATAAGGGAAGCAGTCTTTCTGAAATTATACTTATTCATTTGTACAACACACTCCAAAAACTAAGCTTTTCTTTAAGAGGTAATTGGAGTATGGTGCCAACGTGAAATTTAAATACCCTTGTGGGGTGGTGACTCAATACATTCCTAAGTTTGGATGGAGAAATTCACATTTAATTCTAGAATGTAAACCTGTACGGAGATGTGAAATAGCTGAAGGACTGTGAGAGAACTTTCAGTGTTTTATGAAAATATGCACAGAAAACATTATTCCAAAAGTCTGGTGTAATCAGAAAGGACTTCCCATTCAAATGTTTCATGAATCAAAAAAAAGAAAAAAAAAAAGAAAAAAAAAGAAAGCTGTAAATGTGGAGCCAACTAGAGCTGAAGCATAGGCAAAAGAGGTTGAATATTTCATGTAGAGAACATAATTTAGCTCAAAGATGCAAAATAATTTAATATTTTAGAAATTAAATTAAGACGATGTAATTTTACAGGAATAGAGAGTTTGCAAACTGCTCTTAGTCATTAAGCTATAAATATAGGTACTTCTACAGGGGAGAAAACTTGAAAGCTTAAGGATTTGGAGAAAGAATCTCAGTAGCACCAGGGCAATCAGCAAAGATGTAGCAATTAACTGCAATGTCTAATGATGACTGCAAAATCATTCAGTAAATCCTTCATGGTAGCAATGCACACACACAGGTTTAGGGGCTCATACTGAACCATCTCCCCTCTCTGTAAACTGTCTTTGTGATTATAGCGTTAATGGGAAACTTGTAGCCATTCCTTCTCTCTCTGTATTCCTCCACATAAATAAGGTCCGTTTTGGTCCTTACCTTTGTTCTTTTTGAAGAATAAGCTCACAGGAACTTCTCAGGAAGAAGGAGATAAGACAGCAAGAACTCTTTTTCTGCATCCTTCTGCTTTCAATAGTAAATTTTGCAGCATCTTTTTTCTAAAGATATTATGCAGGACATACAGATTGAGAGATTCAGTTCAGAAAGTTGTGCGGCTACTATTAGCAATGGGAAGAGAATTACTTGTGTTTTACTTTAAATCCTCATTGGTATTCCAAATAAATCAATCTATAAGGGTTCATTAACCTTGAGATGATCTTAAAATTATGGAATTATCAAAGATTTTGTATGTTTACTGATTAACTTCCGAAACTCAATTATTTTAAAAGTCATGTCATGTATGCCTGATATAAAGTTTATTTTTCTTCTTAGCAGCCCTTATAATTTTATAGTTTGACTAGTGACTTTGGAATAGTGAAAATTCATTTGCAAATTTTTATTTGTATATTCATATTTTTGAGAATTTAGAATAAAAATATTCAGGACATTCTTTTCTATTTAATATTATGATGACTCATAATTCTAATATTTAGTAAAGCTGAGTTTCTTATTTATTTATGTGAATCATAGAAAGCTTCAAAATCTGCAGTGATAGACTGTTTTGATTGTGTTCATTCCATGTGTTCCCAAGTGTCAACATGCAATATTTCCTTGTAGATAAACTATTCTAACTCCCATCTTAACAGCAATGATTACAACAACAACAAATACCCCTAAGCATTAATAATTAGCACAGCAACTTTGTCACAATGTGTCTCAGTTCTTCCCATGCCCATCTTACGTTTGCAATAGAAATGTCAGCTCTTATGCTTTTATGTGCCCCCCAAAAATTACATTTTTAAAATATCTGCTTAGGTACAGTCTAGTATTTTTTTCTTTTTTTTTTTTTTTTTTTAATTTGGGTCATTAGGGGAAAAAAAGAAAAGAAAAAAGAGAGAAGTTATGGGGCTGAAGAAAGAAATTATAAAGTTTAGTGTGTGTTTGTTGTTTTCAATGTTTGCATGTCCCCTGATGAAGGCGAGCTTCATTTTGAAAATGAAGATCTTTGGGGAATGTTTTGACATACATACTTTATCACCTTTAAATTCCTTATCTCAACCTCATTATTCATTTTCTACAAGAACTGACTATTTATTTTGGCGTGTACAATTTTTCCTGTGCATTCTCTATGACATCTGCCCACCATGCTGTTACTGTGTTTTTTGGTGTGCCAGATCTTAATTGTATCATTCCTTGTACTGACAATCTTTAGGCTATCTTTAGGAATGTCTTTTGTTCACTCTGGCAGTGTAGCTAGCCCTTTCCTTGACTTTCGTTCTTTATGCAATGAAGTGAGTTTTTGTTATTGTTAAATTGTTTGTCAGCTTTTCTAAAATATACAAGGAAAAAACACATTAAACACATTTGTTTCCTATGCTTTTTTTTCTTTTTTCTTTTTTATTTTTCCTGAGAATTAGTTCAATTAAAGCACAAATTTCATATATTCCTGGATTCAAAAAATATACTTTCTTTGATGCTTTCTTTGACATAAAATGTCCTGGATTATTTTCTTTTCTTGTGAATACTGTAATCAGTTTGCAACAGTGAAAGTGTACTTCATATACATCCATTGTAACAGAAGCCTCAGACCATTCTTGGACTCCGGCATCGTTATTACCCTGAAATACCAGGACAATTCTTACACTGTGCAATTGTGTATATATGATTCAAAATTCCAGACTGTTTGGGCCATGTTAAAAGAAGTGAGATCTTCCAGTGAAGCCTGAAAACTGTCTGAAGAATCCAGCATAGCAGGAGGATCAATTTCTTAATGTTTCCTAGATATAGGTTGTTTGGAGATACTCTTCAACATACTCTCAATTTCACTTCTGTAGGTCTCTACTGAGATAACGGTTTAAATGCTCTGCAGGTACAATCTAAAACTGAGAGGAAAAAAAAAAAGAAAAAAAGTAGTAAAAGATATCTGCCATTAAATTTTATTCTATATCTGAACTGACCTTTTCATTCATTTAATAAAAATGAAAGTGATGATATTTTTATAGGCAAAAATTGCTCATTTTCCATCAGGGTGACCTCCCAACCTTCTGTTCTGTTTTTAATTTTCTTATTCTGACTCTGTTATCTTCTCATTCCTGTTCCTTAGAACTACTGTGTTAAGATTTCAAAGGTACATTATCATAGCCACATGTTACTGCAGAAAATATTATTTATAACTTTCTCTGTCAGGGTTTTAAATATTTCATTTACTGTGATAGGAAGATTCTCTGTGCTTAACACAGTTATATACAGGTACAGGTACATATTTCTGCTGCAGAACAGAAATATGAAGCCTAAAGTCGTAATGAAGAACTGGAACAAAATAAGGGAAGCAAAGTTCTAAGGTCAAAAATTGTTGTAGTACCCAAAAGTAAAACAACTTTTATGCTGATGAGCAACAGCCAACAGACAAAATCCAAACAATCATTTCTGAACTACAGAAATTAAATATGTTTTCTCAGCAACTTGTCATCAATGAACTATTCTGGGAACAGTCATTTTCTAAGTCCTGAGGGGAAGATGTGTTCCCTTGCAGTGCTGATAGTTTTCATTTTGGAAGTCTTTCTGATTTCTAATGGTCTAATCTGAATCTAAATTTATGGATAAAATATTTAGAGGTAAGTATTTAATTTGTGCAATATAGCACAGACGTTATATAAAAAATGAGAATAAAAATAACGTATATTAAAACTTATTTTAAAAATTTACTGCATAGAGAGAAAAATTAACTTGGTGATGATTTCAGTGATATGAATGCAAGGCCTTTATGAAGTTAAAAAAAATAAAATAAAAAATCAGTGAAAACTATCTTCCTGAGAATCATCTATTTATGCATATTTTTAATAAAGAAAAGTAATGGCAGTGTTGAATAATTTTATTTTCCTGCTGATGTCTTCTTCAGAACTACAGTGGATGTTTTACTCATAATTTCATCAGAGAAAAAAGAAGTTTGATATTTAACACATTTTTATTTTAGAATTTTTTTTAAATAGTACTTTCCCACATTGCCAGATGAGATCTTTATAGAATTAGAGTCTACCATAATCCTATCATAATCATCTAACAGACTGTTCATGAGCAGATAATGGCATTTTCTTGGGGCAAATTTGATCAAGGTTTGTAGAACCAGGACTATATTGATTCTATATTGATTTTTATTTTTTTTTAAATAAGTTTTGAGTAATGGTCCCTAATGTGTAGAATTCAGAATGGCTTTAAACATCAGTGTTATTCATTTGAGGTAAAGTGTATAATGTTTCTTAGTTTATTGAACTGAGTTGAACAGGTTAAAAACTTCTACTTTGTACCAAGTACTGTTTTTTCCTTCTTTGTACAAATAATTTTCACTGTAGTTCATCTAGTTCTCTTTGCCTTTTACTTGTTTTCTGTTCTGAGAACATAACTTTACTTAAGTGTTTGATCTCAGATATTTTCACAAAATGGCTATTGACTTAAGGGGAATAATCTCTGGATGTAGGGCCAGAAACAAAAAGGAGGGAGGATATCAGTGTTTACATAATTTTCTAGTCTATCAATGTTTCTGAGCTCAACCACAGATACATTTTTATGTTAAAGTATTCAGAAATGACAATAATAATAATCTCATTTCTAGCAGTATTTTCCTCAGGCTTTCCTTGTGTTGTCATTACTTTTTAACCAGTGTTTAGGAATTTCCTGTTTTATGATGAATACAGCTGCGTTCATAAATAATGTATGTGGTTTGTCTAAAGGAAGAAAATAACAGCATTTGGGAAACTAAGTTTTGAGTTTACTTCTTGTTGACAGCTCCACGCTAGCTTCTTGCTCAGCTATTCTTTGGGTATAGGAGATGGAATCTTATATGCATAATATGAAAGTTGGAAAAGACAGTATCTTGCAAAAAACTGTTTTGAAGAGGTGATGTCAGAATTCACATGATTTTGGAACTTTGTATGGAATATCTGTTCTACTATTAATTCATACTTTATTTGACTAAAACTTCCCGTTAAAAAAAAAAAAAAAGATTACATCTTCCCTAATTCTATAGCTGAAGGTCTCAGTATTATCCTGCACCCTGTCACATATTGGTTTTGTCATTAACAATTTCTTAGTTTCTGTATCATTTTTTAATAAACTAGTGAAAAGACCACGTTATAAAAAAACTATAATTCTAAATTACACTGGCTACTGTGGCATTGTAATCATTTTGCAAATGTGCTTAGTCTGAACCACTTTTTTTTTAAGGTGTATTACTTGAAATCTATCAGAATACACAGAACTCTGTCACTGCCATTCTAGATGGAAGTCTAATCATGCTGCCTCTCTTAGGATTAAGCGTAAATATTTTCATGAGAACTGATGAGCAAGGTAGTTGAATGTTTGTTTGTTAAAGTTAACTGCTCCCTGCTTTTGCATTACATACTGGCTTACAATTACCTAAATCTGAATACTAAATTCCATTCTTAAACTACATTCTAGTAATTGAGCATCAAGACTTTTGTTTCTAGCTATAGCACTAAAATAAAGAACTCATTTGTCTGCACTGTATATTTTTCTCCTAAACACAGATGTCACTACTGTTTAAGAAAGTGAATATGTTCCATGTCAATTTTCATATGAAGTTCACCTGAAAGCAATTTTTCTGATATTTTATGTTGCATAACACTGAAATTTCTCCTTTGCAGAAAAAAAGGATTAAAAAATCTAAACAAAAAGAAGAAAACAGAAAAAAAGTATTTTCTTTTTCCAGTGACACAGCACCGGAATGGTCGTGGAGGTCATGGAGTCTCCTTCTCTGGAGATATTCAAGACCCTTCTGGACACTTTCCTGTGTGATCTGTTGTAGGGAACTTGCTTTACCAGTGGGGTTGGCCTAAATGATCTCCAGAGGTCCCTTATGTTGCTTACAAATCTGTGATTCTGTAATCATTTATAACATGCTATTAACTTTATTCATTTTAATTATTCCACTCTTAATTATGAGGGTAGTTTTTTTATTGCTTCCTCACATCTGCCCCCGGTGCCTCCAAAAACAGGAAAGTACTCATTCATGTTTTTCTTCCTGTCTCCATTCAGTTAGTTTGGACAAGTCACGTAATTTATTTCTCTCCATCTCCCTTCATGTTGGTATTGCAAAGCTTGTTAGTTTGCAGACAGCTAATGACTCCTTGTGGTGGGTTGACCCTGGCTGGCAGCTGAACCACCACACATCTCACTTTTATTTACTGAGATGAGGGAGAGAATGGCATAGCTGAAAGTGAGAAAACTCATGGTTCACCATGAAGACAGTAAGTGAAGGAGTGAAAAAAAAATGAGTGATGCAAAAACATGAGTCACCACCTGCAAACCAGTGCCCAGCCAGTTTTTCAAGCACTGGCTGTTCAGAGTTTTATTGCTGAGCATGATATTATATGGTACAGAATGTCTTTGGTCAACTGGAGAAAGCTGTCCTGGCTGTGTCCCAGGCTCTTCCACCCTCAAACTATTTGTTGAGGGGAAGAAGAAATAGAAAAGTCCTTGCTGCTGTATAAGTACTGTTCAGCAATAGCTAAAACATCAGTTTTCTATCAACAGTGTTTTGGTCGCAAATCTAAAACATGACACCATATGAGCCGCTATGAAGAAAATTAACTCCATCCCAGCCAAAACCCAGTGCATTCCTCAGATGGAAAGTGCTGTAGAATTGCTAAGCATAATTATTCAGATTTCTCTTTTTTGACAGTTTGTCATGATGTGATTGAAAATTTTTGATGTGATGGAAATTGTTGAAAGCCTGGTATTAAAATCTTTATTATTCGTACATACACAGTAAGTAAAGAAAGAAACAATCTCAGATTTCTGAAGTCTAGTATATACTCCAATTGGAGTGTTATGCCCACAGGCTACAGTTTCCCACATGCATAAACTGTAAAAATAAAGAATTGGAAATGTGAAGGTTTGCTCTCATATCTTGAAGGCTTGAACTGCACAAGTTCACAATATGCACTCTGACAAATGCTTTTATATGCTGTTGGATATTGTGTATGATTTCACTGCATAGAAGAGACATGAGGGTTGAGATTCTCATAAATATTGATCAGGGTTTAATGAACAGTGGGAGACTTCTGAATATCAATCTATATAAGCGGAAATTTTGCATTAAACACACTGCCATCTATCTATAAATCATTTGGGAAAAGTGAAGTTACTCTAAAGTATCACTTGTTCTCCAACAGCCTAGTCATAAAAAACAGGCTAACAGCACAAAGGCGACAGGCACAATTTCATTGCATGATTATGAGTGGCTGTATTTTTTTAATCCTTCTGGAAAACTAAGTGCTTCTGAAAAGTTATTAGATTATGGTAGCTTTGGGGGTTGAATTCAGCTATCCACAAGACAGAATGAAACATAGAGTTCTATTGCCAACTTCTTTACCCAATCAGAATAGTCTAGCTTTACTTTAAGTGAAAGAAACAAAAAGATAAATGACAACCAAACAATGGAATAGTGGAAGCTCACTCCACTAATATCAGCTTTGTGAAATGTCCCCACTGGGTTGGGATTATAGACACCACTGGAAG
Source organism: Perdix hodgsoniae (assembly GCA_035772895.1). Lineage (NCBI taxonomy): Eukaryota > Metazoa > Chordata > Aves > Galliformes > Phasianidae > Perdix > Perdix hodgsoniae. Next base: position 1,350,881 of record JAPSGF010000069.1, read on the forward strand.
GCAACACTTCAGTATTGATAATTCATTGTTTAGCAATCTGGTAAATTAAACTATTTTATTAAATATTGATTGTTTTCTTTCTTTTTCTTTCTTTCTTTCTTTCTTTTTTTTTTTTATTTTTATTTTTCCAATTCCAGCTAATCTTTGTACTTCAAAGCTTCCTTTAGAATCCATGGAATCATAGAGTATTTTGAGTTGGAAGGGACCCCTAAGGGTCATCTAGTCCAACTCCCCTGCTATGAACAGAGATATTGCAACTTCATCAGGTGTTTAGAGCCCCGTCCAGCCTCCCGTTGAATGCCTCCAGGAACGGGGGATCCAGCACCTCTCTGTGCAGCCTGTTTCTATGCTTCATTACCCTTATCATAACAAACTTTTTTCTTATATCCAATCTAAATCTCCCCTCTTTTAGTTTGAAAGCATTTCCTTTTGTCCTATCACCACAGGCCCTGCTGAAGAATCTGTTCCCTTCTTTCTTATAGCCCCTCTTTTGATATTGGAAAGTTGCTATCAGGTCTCCCTGGAGTGTTATCCTCTCCACAGCTCTAGATCCCTCAACCTGTCGTCACAGGGGAGGTATTCCACCCCTGGGATCATTTTTTGTGGCCCTCCTCAGGATATGTACAACAGGTCCACATCTCTTCTGCACTGAGGACTCCATATCTGGATGCAGTACTCCAGGTGAGACCTCACCAACACGGAGCAGAGGGGCAAGATCACCTCCCTGGACTTGCTGGTGATTCTTCTTTTGATGCAGCCCGGGATAGAGTTTGCTTTCTGGTTGTGAGGCCACATTGTTGGCTCATTTCCAGCTGTCATCCACCAGTACCCCCAAAACCTTCTTGGCAGGACTGTGGTCCATTTTTACATACTCCAGCTTGTACTGATAGTGGGCATTGCCACAATCTAGGTGCAAGACCTTGCACTTGGATTTGTTGAATCTCATGAGGTTCACCTGGGCCCAATGCTTGAGCCTGTCTAGGTCTCTGGATGGCATTCATGTGTGTCAACCACATGGCACAGAGTATCCACAAACTTGTTGATAGTGAACTCGATCCATCTGTCAGTGTAATTGCTGAAGATATTAAAGGTCATGCATCCCAGTATTGACTACTGAGGGACACCTTTCATCATGTTTTGAATCAAGACATTGAGCCATTGACTACCATTATCTGTGTACAATCTTACAACCCATACCCTGTCCATCAAACAGGCCACTAATCAAATCTGTATCTTTCCAATTTGGAGGAAAGAACGTTGTGGGAGATTGTGTCAAAGGCCTTACTGAAGTCCATAGAGCCTTAGTGACTTACAATACTAGTTTTTGACAAATCTGGGAAGTACTATTTTAGTGCAGCTACTCTTGCCTCCTCATCAGAAAGACAAAGGACAAGTTGACAGTGAAAGTGTGAGAAACACACTCAAGATCAAAAATTTCTAATCAGGCAGAGATCTTTGTGAAGAGCAGTTTATTCATTATTGCAGTTGTAGGTGCACACCTATGACACCAATGACAAGGGAGAAATTGTGCACTTACTGAAATCCACTCTGTTATATTCACTGGGTCTAATGCAGGTAATGCCTCTCCTGACACTCACTGGTTGAGCATCTCAGGTTCACAATCTTCCCAATGCTGTTGCTACAATGCATTTCTATACAATGTCTGTTACCAAATTATTGTTTTTAGGTATGTTCTGTACTTTTCTATGGCGATGGGAGGACAATGTTTCCAAAACTTAGCACATTCATTCTGTCCTGTGCTAGGCTCTCCCCTACCCTACATAATTACCTTATCTAGTGCCTGTGCCAATTCTACCCAGGTCAGAATGCACCAATCTCAACTTTATTCCGTTCAGCAGTTTTCTTTGTGAGAAACAACTTATCCTACACTACATACAGAAGTACTGAAAATTTCCACTGCAAAAACACAATCTACCTCCCACAAAAATACTAGTAACAATCTGGCAATAGCATGCCAAGATGTTCATAATGCTGGAAGAAAGGGAAGTACAGACAGATGCACATGGTTGTTAGAAAGAAGCAATTAGGTTACTGGACAGTGGGCTAAAATGTATTTGCAACTGATCCTTGCTGTACACAGTCAAGTGAATTTTGAAGCAGGATTTCATGATCTGTGATGATCTTCTAAAAAGATGTGTTTTAGTTATCTGCACTTATTCCCATCTGTCTCTTTTAAGATGTCAGTTGCACTGGTTTGGGTAACCTGTATCATGATCAGTAAAAAAAAATTTGTGTTCAACATTAAATAGCTTGTATCATCACCCTGGCTTTGCCAGTGGATCATGATATAGCCATAGGGAAGCCACTCAGCTTCTTGCTTCACTTACTGTGATATTTGTAAAAATGCTTTGTAAGTTAAAACTTCTACTTCAGTTCACCATATTAATATTCTGCTAGCATAGCTGATCTTTTAATGTACTTACCTCCAGGTTAAAGTTTTCCACGTTATATCAGTGTCAAAAATTGTGAGTTTTTAAAGTTGGAACAAGAAAATTTCTTTGGAGTGTTAACATTATAAGAAAATAATGTTAATAACCGACAGTGATACCTAGCCCTGATTTAATACTTAACCAGGAAAAAGCAAAAAACAAAACAAAACAAACAAACAAAAAAAAAGCAGAAATTATTCTGCACTACTGTGGTCCAGTGATACTGAAGTAGGATGCAAGGATTTTGGAAAGTAGGGCTGAAATTAAAAATGTTCCAGAAAATTCTATGAGTTTGGTAAGAAGAACAGCAAATATAATTAAACCTACCTTATGTCTGACTGAGCAGTGTCCTGAAAATTTTCTGTATGTTTTTTCCTTAATCAGAGATTACGAAATATATTGGACTTGCAAATTATAATGTGAAATTTTGTACTATTTTCAACAACTCAGTTGTTGAAACATTTGTGTTCTCGTAGTACTTCATATGGATAGGCTCTGAAAGGTATTTTTAGATTAAATGTCATCACACAGCAGCAAGAATACTTCATTGCAGGGATCAAAGATTCAAAGTAAAATGTTAAGAAATGTGCCAAAGGAAAACAGCTGTTTCAGAGGAGTGCTGTGAACAGTCCTTAGATTATAAACAAGACTAATAAACTTTGACATAACTTTATAGTATTTAGAGCACTGGCTTTTGCATACATACAATCAAAAAATTGTCAGAATTTACAGCTTAACAGAGAATAGTCATATAGATATATTTAAAATGTTACAAGCATTAAGATCTAGAATTTTAAGGTTTAATCATATTATTCATGTTCAGTGAGAATTCCTTGAATATATGGAAATGTATGAAGATTCATTTAAGAATGTAAGAAATGTGGGTCTTGGGTAGTTGGGAGGCAGAAACTGAAATCCTTTAACGATACTCATTTCTGCTGATTTAGAATGAGAAAAATCGGGATAATTATCTGAATAACAATGAACTTTGGATAAAGCTGATGTTCCCAAGAAAGTTGAAGAAGAATGTGAAGTGAATAAAAGCTTGTGGGATGTGTTATCTATTGATATGTAATATTTTTTCCTATCTTTTGTAAAAGTTTTAACTGAATAGATATTCAGAGTAATGTTTACTTTCCCCCTAGTGTCTATAGAAATAAAACACTGCCAATTAATCAGAGAAATGATTTTTAGACATTTTATTTGGCACAATTTAAAATATAATTACATGAACACTGAAAATTAAATAATATTAAATGCTTCATCTCTGGAACATCTGAAGCTAAAATATGTATTTGTACACTGCTGCAAGTATTAACTCGTGTACTTTATTGTATTGCCTTTCCACATTTGTACATGATGCATACAATAACTCTGACTTTGACTTTGTGCTTTTCCTTCCAGGTTTGGATTTATTCTTCATAAAGATGAGCCTATGCTCCAGAAAATTGATCTTGAAACTATGTCGTACATCAAGACAATTAGTTTAAAGGATTATAATTGCATTCCTCAGTCACTGGCTTATACACATCTTGGAGGATTATTTTTTATCTACTGTAAACCTGATACCACTGGTGCTGTTCTACCACAACTTATAGTGGATAGTGTTACTGATTCTGTGATTGGATACAATGGCGATGTAACAGGCAGACCACACGTCTCTCCAGATGGACACTACCTTGTCAGTATTGATGATGCAAAGGGTCTTATGAGGATCCAGACCATAACAATGAGAGGAGAAATACAAGATTCATTTGACATTCACACAAATTTGCACATATCTGATGTAGCTTTTCAGCCATCATTCACTGAAGCTCATCAATACAACATCTACTGTAGCTCCAGTACACAAACTGATGTTCTCTTTGTGGAGCTCTCCTCTGGAAAGGTTAAGATGGTGAAGAGTCTTAAGGAGCCTGTCAGGGCAGGTGAATGGCCTTGGAACAGTAAGAACCGTCTTATAAAAGACAGTGGCCTTTTTGGTCAGTATCTCATGACCCCTTCCAAGGAATCTCTGTTTATCCTGGATGGACGCCTCAATAAGTTAAATTGTGAAATCACTGAAGTTGAGAGAGGCAACACAGTAATTTGGGTTGGGGAAGCATAAGAATCTATGTTGAATATTTGCTGAATTAATAGTTTTACAGTATGTTGCACTCAAATTATAGCATTCTTTAAATTTACACCAATTTCATTTGAAATTGTTTAACCCTTCTATGCCTGATATTTCTTCGACTTGAACGCAATTTGAGTCAGTTTCCACATAAAAGTTACTAAAGCAACAGCTATTTGCTAATGGTAGCCTTATTAAATATCAGATTTGTATTGGTTGACTGGAATTACTACATATTGAAATTGATGACAAATACCATGCATTACTTTAAAGAAAATAGGAAAAACTATAAAGCTTCAGGGAATTTAATGATACTTTGCATTTGTAAATGGAAGAATTGAATATGATTCAAATACTGGTTTGCTTTGCTTCAGACACAAAATGAGAGATGTACAACTTTTTGTTCCTTAAACTGAAATAGGATGTCCTGTTTTGTCAGTTCACTTTTTAATATTTTTGTGCCTTGAAGTGAAAGTCTCACAAGAAAAGTAAAGCATAGAAATTGTATTACTTATTCCCATTGTGACTACAGGATTGCTTGTCATTGGAGAGAAACATTTACTATCAAATTTTTGTCTCAAGCTTTGGGACATAAAAAGAGAAAAAAGAGAAATTATATTTGCAGTGCACAGTTTTCTGATCAGTGCAATTCAAGCTTATTTTTATGGCGAGTCTTATTAGAGAAAGCTGTTTTGCTGTTATTTTGTTTGTTTGTTTCTTTGTTTCTTTTCTTTCTTTCTTTTTTTTTTTTTTTTTTTTGAGAAAAAGAATATGTGTTAGGTTTTTCAGCTGTCACAGGGTTCCATCAGTAAGGAGTCTGAGTTCTACTACAGAGAGCCACTGCATTTACTTATTCAGAGTAACCAAATGCTGAGTATCTGACTACACAAAGCTTTACTTTTACTGATGAGAAAACTGGTATTTTATAAAAAAGTATACATTTTAGGAAGCTGAAAACTCAGAGAATTGAAGTTAACAAGTAGATAATATTTTTGCTGATTCATTATACCACTGATTGATTGCATTTTTGCATTCCATTGATGCATATTTATTAAACCATTTGGATAACTCAGCAAATTTTCTATTTCATGCATCCAATTGGACTAGTGAAAAAAATGCAAAAAACCCACCACCAACAATAATAACAAAAACTTTGTTGTTTTTTTTTTTTTTTTTTCAGTTTATTAACTTAGAATTCTAATTTTAATGATGAGTAAACATCTAAATGGGAAAAATGAAATTCTCAGAAATAAAATAACAATAGTCAGTAGGATAAAAAAGCCAGCAGTAAACAACTATCCAGACTTAGAGCAATGACTTAAAAGTTTGGGAGTATTTTTATTTTTATTATGTTTTTGCTAAGGAATGCTTATAAGCTCTTAAACTGACCTCCTTTTACAGAAGGAAATTAAAAAAAATACTTTTTTTAAACAAAATTTTACCCCGATTTAGATTGTGTAAATTTAGAAATCTGGAATTTTCTAGCATTGTAATCTTGTGTACATTTAGCATCCTGCCCTTTGTGATACAGTAGATCTTGAGCTTGAGCAAATCTCCTGGTAGGTAGATTTAACTAAATTAAGAGTCTGCTTACATTTCTAGTTACTGAATCTGTTTTCCTTTTCAACAACCTTACTCCATTGTGAACAAACAAGAATCGTGTAAACTGTCCGTTATTCACTTATTTGCAGTAGTCTGTCTCATGCATTTTTCTTCTGTACGTTACACCACGTGAATGTTCTGTATGTAGAAAATGCTTGATAAAAGAAGAATAAACCCCATAAATTTTAAATGGTTCTGATTTTGGTGAATGCTCCAATGTAGCCACATTGGAGTGGCATTAAATGTATTTTGTGTGAAAGCAAGTTAGAAGGAAGTGAAACTGCCTTTTGCATGTATAAAACAAATATATGTAAAATACATGATACTAATATGGAAAGAAAATTTTCTAGAAGGATTTAACTAACTGGAAATTTTATTTTGCTGCTACAGAGAAAAGATTATCAGTTAATCAAGTAGAGACAAAGTAATTAGAGTGTAGATAGATATGTATTCTGATGCCTAGATCCTGAAGCCAAGGACATTTCGTCTAGAAGCTGTACAAACATATGACCCTAAACCAAGATGCATGACACTCAAGCAGCACTGCTAAATAGATCCCTATCCAGTCTGCTTGGTGTATACTAATCTACTTGGAATGTATATGTGCTTTGGCCTCTCTTTATCTAAGCATTAACAATTAAAGGTAAGAATTGGATCTTACTACAATAATGAAATTCCAAAATTCCTTTCATAGAATCAAAGAATCCCAGAATGGTTTGAGTTGGAAGAGACCTTAAAATCCAGCAAGTTCCACCCCTCCCCCCACCCCTGCCACATGCAGGGACACCTTCTCCTAGACCACGCTGTTCAGGCCTTGAACACTTCTAGGCATCTAGGCACCTTCTAAAAGTTTAAAACTATTACACCTCGCACTATCATTACACTCCCTGATAAAGTGTCCCTCTCCAGCTTTTAGATTCCAGAAGGCTGCTATAACGTCTGCCTTGCCTTGCCTCGCCTCGCCTTGCCTTCCCTCCCCTTCCTCCCCTCCCCTCCCCTCCCCTCCCTTCCCCCATGTTGCATAATCCATTAGAATCAATCTCAAAATCCACGGCTGTTGTCATTTTTGGCATTGACTTATTCTTTTGTATTAACAACTTAGGGCAATTAGAGGAGGTTTAAAATTTAGATAAAATGTGTTACTTTATGAAAAAGGAGACCAGAATCTCTACTAATGCTCCTAACAGATTTTGTTATGTCAAAATATTACAGGCATCTGTCTAATATAGAATTTCTCCCAATCACTTTAGAATTCTTGTTTAAAATCAATGTCTCTAGTGCCTCCCTAAGAATATCTCTGAGTTTAGCTAAGGCAGTTTGGTAAAGAAAACTGCCAGCTTCTTGAATTTCCAGTATAATAGCCCAGAGACTGTAGTTTGTTTCTTTCCCATTTGTTATGGAGTTGAAAAAGCTTTCTGTGGTCCAAGAGTTCTTCTGACCCCAGTGATAAATGAGAAATCAAACACTGTCTTCAATATTTCAGATCTCTCTTAAAACAAACCCAGGTGTATCAATAGTTAGTTTAAATTCCTGTCTTTTCTGATTGATGCTGTAAGCAGAGGCAAAAACACCTACATTTTATTCCACAAGCTGTTATAAACCCTTGAGATTTAGAATTTCCTTGCAGAAAAACAATAAAGAATAGAAGTTGAAGATAATGGAGACAAAATGGATGAAACCAAGTTCTATTATAGCTGCCCAGTTTCCCCTGTGTTTCTTCATGCTAATCAATTTGAGAAAAATACAATGCAGGGATACAGCAGTGCTCTTCAGCAGGGATTGTGATGTAAGGAATTTCCTTCTCTAAAGTAGAATGAGTAAGTCCAAAATGAATATGTCTTTGCAAATATAAAAAACACATTTTATCAGCACATCTTTAAGAAATTCAGTAGCAAAAATGATGAACCAAATATTCTATTGTTATGAATTATATCACTAAGGTTAAAAGTATATGATTTTTTACTGAGTTTCTTGCTCATACTATATCATGGCATAAGACTGTCTTGAAAAATGATAAAGAGCATCTGAATATTTAAGTATCACTGTATGATTTCAGTTTTAAATAGTGAAAGAAATAGTGGAAAGATTCAACTTCTATGAAAAAATATCTAAGTTTGAATATGGTATTCATTTGTGTTATTAAACAGCACTTTTGTTCCATCTATGTAGTATTAAAATTTCAGCAAGGAATCAAATATTGCTAAATGCAGTTTGCAAAATAGCAGCTTTACAAATTATAAAGGTTTTATTGATAAAAAACAAAAATCATTTTTTCTGAATTAGCTAAAGATACACAGTTTGATTTAAACAGAAACTGTGGCTGTGAAGTCCCCGGTGACTGAAAAAAGGGAAAAATTACTCCCATTTTTAAGAAAGGGACAAAGAAAGATCTGGGGAACTGCAGGACAGTGAGCCTCACCTCTGTGCCTGGGAAGACCATGGAGCAGATCCTGCTGGAAGCTATGTTAAGACTCATACGAGATAAAGAGGTGATTCAAGACAGCCAACATGGCTTCACCAAGGGCAGATCGTGCCTGACCAATTTGGTGGCCTTCTGTGATGGAGTGACAGCTTTGGTGGATGGGTGAAGGGTGATGGATGTCATCTACCTGGACTTCTGCAAAGCCTTTGACATGGTCCCTGATCACATCCTTCTCTCTAAATTAGGGAGATGTGGATTTGAAGGATGGATTGTTCGGAGGATTAGGAATTGGCTGGCTGGACACAGCCTAAGGGTTGTGATCAATGGTTCTGTGTCAGGGTGGAGGCCGGTCACAAGCGGTGTCCCTCAGGGGTCGGTCTTGGGACCAGTGCTCTTCAACACCTTCATCAATGATACAGATGATGGCATCGAGTGCACCCTCAGCAAGTTTGCAGATGCCACCAAGCTGAGTGGTCAATATGTTGGAAAGAAGGGATGGCATCCAGAGGGACCTGGACAGGCTGGAGAAGTGGGCCCATGTGAACCTAATGAGGTTCAACAAAGCCAAGTGCAAGGTGCTGCACTTGGTCGAGGTAATACCAGGTGTTTATACAAAAAGGGAGAAGAAGTGCTTGAGAACAGCCCTGCAGAGAAGGACTTGGGGGTCCTGGTGGACAAGAAGCTGAACATGAGCCAGCAGTGTGCACTTGCAGCCCAGAAGGCCAACCGTGTTCTGGGCTTCGTCAACAGAGTGGGGGCAGCAAGGACAGGGAGGTGATTGTCCCCCTCTACTCGGCTCTTGTGAGGCCCCATCTGCAGTACTGTGTCCAGGCCTGGGGCCCCCAGCACAAGAAAGATGCAGAGCTCTTGGAACGAGTCCAAGCTGAGGACCACTAAGATAACCAGAGAGCTGGAGCACCTCTCCACCTCTCCTATGAGGAAAGGTTGAGGGAACTGGGCTTGTTCAGCTTGGAGAAGAGAAGGCTCCAGAGAGACCTCATTGTGGCCTTCCAGTACTTGAAGGGAGAGTATAAACAGGAAAGGGGAATGACTGTTTATGAGGGTGAATAATGATAGGACAAGGGGGAATGATTTTAAACTAAGGCAGGAGAGGTTTAGATTAGATATTAGAAGGAAATTTTTCACTCAGAGGGTAGTGATGCAGTGGAACAGGTTGCCCAAGGAGGCTGTGGATGCCCCATCCCTGGAGGCATTCGAGGCCAGGCTGGATGTGGCTCTGAGCAGCCTGGTCTGGTGACTGGCAACCCTGCACATAGCAGGGGGTTGGAACTAGGTGATATTTGAAGTTCTTTTTAACCCAGGCCATTCTATGATTCTATGAAAGAGCATTTTCAGCTTAATTTTGGACATTTGTTTTTAACTTGTAAAAGAACAGTAACATGATACTGTGCAGAATATTTGGTAAATAATTTGATAGGCCTCAATTCTGGAAAAAAGTTACTATCAACCATTTGTACTTACTATATTTTCCCCTTTTTAAGATATTTTGAAGAGAACATCCATAATGAATTTCAAGATATATATATATATATATATATATATATTTTTTTTTTTTGAAAAACGAATCAGTTAGTTGCTATGGTAACTTTCTAGTGAATATTTTAAGAATTGTATTCAGTAGCATTTTCCATTGCCCTTATTCTAGCAATCTTTCACTCAAACAACTTTAAGGAAAACCAGTACAGTTGGATAAGCTTTGTATGCTATTTTATACATCAACTGATACCAGTTTTGTCTGATTTATTTTTATTACATAAATGTGTGGATTTTAATTAGACTGTATCCTGGACAAGTGCTATCAGTACTCGGGATACAAGAAGGAAGAAACCTTACCCTGCTCTTTCTGCATCAGTAGTTTAGGAGAAAAGTAAGGCCACATCTTTTGCCTTCAAAAGAGTCTATATGGCAATTTTTGGTTTTCTCAACTCAAATCCAGAACGGTGTAGGGTTCCTTCCAGCTGAGAAGTAACAACCTGAAGTCAGAGCAGGGAATCAGGCTGTGTTCCCTTAGCTACCACTAGACCTTTTTTCTTTTTTCATTCTCTATTTCGCTATGCACTAATTCAGTTACCCAGTGTTTTCCATTGGCAGAAAGGACTCTTGACAGCACACTCCACAGCTATTTAGCAGCAACAGCTAAGCCTGAGCCACTTCCGACTAACTTAGCACGAAGCATTCAAGCATCACGTACCAATGTAGCCTGATGGTAACCTGCTTCTGATAGATTGTGGCCAAATCCAGTGCTTTAATGGAAGTTGTAAGCCCAGTAAAAAGAAGATTATGGGTAAGGTGAACATTTTTTAAAAGCAAACAAAAAACCCATTCCTTCCTTCTTCACACAAGTAACTAGAAAAATGCTTAAATCTGGGATCAATATACAAACAGTAGCTTTATTTCCTTTAAAATTTGTTATCTGAAGGAATGCATGTGACAAAATATTAGAGTTTATGGAGCTGCTATTACAGAATTATTTTCCCAATGTTTTCATTTATTTATAAAATCATTTATAACCCTCCAAGCTCTGCTGAAACACTGAAACTTACATTTACCTCTGACCATGCCATTTGTTGTAATATTGTTCTTTGTCTTCAAAAATAATACTGCTTTTTTGATTATATTTTCCAGACTGTATGTGTAACCAATTGTCACACTTTTCACCATTATTTTGGTGAAGTTAGACAAATGCTTCATCGCCATGGTCATCACCCTGCCTGCCTCCAGGTCAAGGCTTTCTTAAATACAAATATCCAGACTGAAAACACTGCTCTGAGTGAAGGGAAGAACTGGAACCTAGTTTCTACTTTTCTCCTCAAAGTCCTATGAGGAGAAGCTGAAATTAAGGGCTTTTTAAGCCTGGAGAGGAGACATCTTCAGGGAGACCTATTAGCAACCTGCTGGTATATGGAGAGGTTACCAAAAAGATGGAAACAGATTCTTCGCTGCAATTTATGCCAGGATGACAAGACACAACTGCATAAATTGAAATGAGTTTCAGACTGGATGTAATGAAGAAGGTTTTTTCTATGAGGACAGCCAAGCAGTGGATTGTTGTGCAGTCTCTGCCCGTGGAGGTTTTCAAGATGACTGGATTACAACTGGAGCTTTGAGCTGGGCATTGTACTAGGGATCTAAAAGTCCAATTATTAGCTTCCAACCTGAATTATCTCATAATTCTGATTCTGATTTTGGAATGGAAATAATGCCAGTCATAATTTATTTCAGTTGTTTAAGTTTCTGACTGAACTTGTACGACAGCTACTCAACTACATGTTAGTAAATGAAATGCCCTAGTGTCAAGGCTAAAATGAAATATAGTCTAAGAAAACCTGGAAAAGAAATACATTTTGTCACTTGTAATCCTTAGCTCTGAACATCTCATTTTAAACCAAAGATATTGTCATTTTGAAATCTGAAATATATTTCTTGGCTTCCAGGAAATCCCAAGCTGATAATAGGTCTTATCCAAGATGAAATACATGAAGGTAAGTGCTCCTTTCTAAGCATTTGAAAAATAGCTCAGAAGAAGGAGGTACAGCCTTGTAGATAAGGTCTCAAATGCTCTGAGGCAGCATATGTCCAAATATGAATGTATTCACCCAAGTGTGTCCTTGGTAACTGCTCTCCAAGTGCAGCTGTTCAGATTATATGTGGTATGGCATGCTAAGGAGAAAAAAAAAAAAAAAGAAAAACTGATCTAAGCATCATAGGCTCAAAAAAATAATTAAATTTAGAGGAAACGGTCAAAATCATAATTATGGTAGCAGTAGGAACTGTTTCAGAGAGGACATTACATTCAGCAGAACATAGTAGAATCACAGAATCATATAATTGCTCAGGTTGAAAAAGACCTTAAAGATCATCAAGTCCAACCACAACCTAACCATACTACCCTAACTCTAACAACCGTCCACTAAATCATGTCCCTGAACACCACATTCAAATGGTTTTTAAACACATCCAGGGATGGTGACACAACCACCTCCCTGGGCAGCCTATTCCAGTGCTTAACAACCCTTTCTGTAAATAAGTTTTTCCTGATATCCAACTTAAACTCACCCTGGCAGAACTTAAGGCCATTTCCCCTTGTCCTGTCACCTGTCATCAGTGAGAAGAGACCAACCCTGCTCTTGCTTGCAGTAACTTTTCAGGTATTGATAAGAGAGCAATAAGGTCTCCCCTCAGCCTCCTTTTCTCCAGACTAAACTGCCCCAGTTCCTTCAGTCTCTCCTCTAAGCCCTTCACCAGCCTTGTTGCCTTTCTCTGGACCTGCTGCAGCACCTCCATGTCCTTTCTGTACTGAGCTGCCCAAAACTGAACACAGCACTCGAGGTGAGGCCTCACCAGTGCCAAGTCCAGGGGCAGGATGACTTCCCTAGTCCTCACCACCATTCCTGATCCAAGCCAGGATGCCACTGGCCTTCTTGGCCACCTGGACACACTGCTGGCTCATATTCAGCCCACTGTCCTTCAGTACACCAATGTACATAGTAGTAGCAACAAAGAATTTAGTAATCTATATCATTCTTGTAGTGGGGAAAGAAGAGTATAATGGTTCTGTAATCCAAGAGTAAAATTAGTGTTTTACACTTTCAAGGCAGAGATGTTTACATCCCTTGACACAAGTCCTTAAAATCAGCTTCTAGATTTCTTTCTTTTTTTTTTTTTTTTTTTTTTAATAGTAATGTGAAAATAGCTCTTTAAAGAACTACTAACAAGTCTATGTGCTCAACAGGAAAATCTATTGACATTTATTTTATAAAGAATCATAACCACTATATAAAAATCAATATTTCACTTGAATCTTTTCTATCTGTCACCACTTAATGGGTTAAATGCCATGTTTGGTGTGCCAGTATTTTAAAAATGATGTTAAAGCTGTCTTCAGTAAGCTATATACTTCATGAAGTTTGAGAAATTCAGTTACTAGTAAAAGACTGAATGATACTGAAATTGCCTTATTCTCTTTAGAAGTAATGCATGAAAAATCACTTCTTCTATCTTATGAATATTAACATTCTTCTTATTTTAATCTAGTAGAAGAAAAAATAGAATCTTGCTATTAGTCATAATGTTCTGATTTTTAATCTTCATGAGGTAGTACATCCTTTACCTTTTCAGAAGAACAGACAATGGTTCTCTAACTTTATTGTTTTATATACATATATATATATATATATTTGTCCAATCATTTAAACTTAGGTATATACCTATTTTTAATTGGATGTATATTAAAGCTATAGGGGGGAAAAAAAAAAAAAAAGAATACCCAAAAGGTTTTCCTGCTGATACTTTTGAATTCTTTTTCCTTTACAAACCATCTCTGAGAACCTCCTTCTAGTCTAAATCAAGATTTCCTTTCCCAGCTGGCTCTATGCATGCCTTCACTCAAGCATTTCTCTATTTTACCTACTGCATGTTTTCTGTATTGTCACATATTAAAGTTTGCCTATGAACCATGTTATAACTAGAAAAATATGATAAAGTGAAGCATCAACACGGTACTTTGTGCACAAATTTTTCACAGTATCCATCATGTTACGACAATGAAAGAAATACTTCTATTTTTTAAAATTGTGTCACTTTTTTTTAAAGGATTTTTTCCTAGCTTCCTGTGCAAGCTGTGCATTGTGGATTTTTAACATGAACAGTCCCTTTGAGAGATAATACAAACCGTAAGTGTAATAATAGAAAATGAAAAGAATAATCATCATGCTATTTTCATCAAATTACTGCTCACAATGCAAGCATACACAATGGGGAAGTAGAAAAGACTCTGTATTTATATTGAGCATTGCTCAGGGAGAAATTATTGCATAAATAAAGGACAGAAGAGCTAAGTCTCCATGTTAGTGCAAAATTGCTTTTGAGGTGCTTTTAAATTAACGTTTAAAATAAATAACTGTTTCTTCTGTAATTACTGTAAAGATTAGCTAATCAGATATGCTTACAAACTGTACTTAGATGCAGTCTGCAAGTGTATCTTCAGGAAACTGTTTCCAAGCAAAGATTTTCTTCTGATATTTCTTTGAGAGCAGAACTGCAGTTCTGCCTGGACTGTTATCCCACCTTGTTCTCTTCTCCACTGCTTGATTCTGGGTTGGTATTCCAGCTGTCTTGCCCTCTTTTTACCTGCAAACCTAAAGACAATTCCCAGCACTACTATGGCAGCAATGAAGCTCTTTCCCACTTGATCAGCTTGACTGTTCTGGTTGTATCTGTGGTTCAAAGTAGTTTTAGCTGAAAGGACATATTATTTTCACTCAACCATTATTATAATGTTATACTCCAATTTCTTCCATAATGGTACTTCCACAAATTACTTCTTTTCTTTTCTTCGCCGTGTTAAGCTACATTTGCTTTGGCTAATCTCAGTCTTGTGCTGAAGAGACATTTTCCTACCTCTGTGAAAGTGAGGCATCAGCACAACAGGCAAGATCTGCATAGTAGCAAACAAGTAACAAGCACTGCAGTTCTTCCATCCCATGTTTGCCACCTTCTATTTTATATACTGGAGATGCTAAGAATTACAGGGAAATAGAGTTGTTCAGTGCAAGGAAACTTTTACCTTTACTTTGTTTTTCAAGTGTATTTGACCCAAGATAGACTTTTAATTGAAAGATTGAAAACACATGAAAACATGTCTCAGTAGAGCTCAGCCACATGTTACAGAGACAAGACAAAGGAGAAACATGGTGGCTTCATCCAAAGTGGATACCACTAGAGAACGTCTGTTATGCTAATTTGGAGAGTTCTCTCCCAATAAATTGAAACAGGCACATGTATGCCCTAGCTTGCTGAAAGGTAAAATTTATTAGCAGGTTTATCTGTCATTTCAGTATTTGCACATGCTTAACACAGTTCAAGGCTTTTCTCTAATGAAGCAAAGATGATGAGAGGCTATAACAAAACTTACTTTCTCAACATTAAACTGGGGGGAGAAGTTGGCATTCCCATCTGAAAGCATGGCTCCTCTAACACAGCGTGGGGAGAGTTGGTGTCTCAGGGAAGAGTCATAGAGGCCATCAGCTGGATGGCCTTTCTCATTTTAGCTTCCCAAGATAAAAATAAATAATAAAAAAACCCCACAGACAAATAAATAAATAAATAACCAAAAAAGCAAGGTAGCAATTTCTGAGCTTCCAGGGGGTACTTTTTAGACTTTTGTGTAGTGGATGTTTTGGACAGGTATTTGTTCATTTGATCTGTGTGTGAGACTGGAAAACTTCTAATTACTTATTAGGATGGTGTCAAGCCAGGGTAAGAACACTGAAGGTTTGGACCCCCCTCTGACGAAAAGGGCCTGCTCTGCAGATACTTAAGGCTGAAATAAATCCTCAAATTGCTTAGCACTGTTAAAATATAGTGAGATCTTGATATGCTCTGAAACAGGCACTTTATCTTTCACAAGATGTACTGGAGGAAGTCAACATGCAGAGGATAATTTACGGGCTGAAGTTCTGGTGGTAGATAAACACAGGTTTTATGGATCCAAATTTTGGACTTCGTATTTTTATATTTTGTACGTCTAGCACATAAGACACCATGTAGAACTGACAGCACAAAAATGAGTTTTCTGAGAAAATGTAAGTGCTTTAAGCACTGCAGTCTCTTGTGCCCTGCTAACCCAGGATCCAGTCACACAAAATTTTTTCAAAAAAAACTTGTACAACATCTAGACAACATCACTCACACATGACTACAGTAGGTACAGTCTGGGCAGCCATTTTACTGGGGAGGAACGGGATATACGTTTAGGGGAGGAACTCCTTTGGAATCACAGCTATCCCCAGCCAGTGCCTGTGGATTGAAAGGATGCCAATCAGGGCTGGTCTAAGGGCAGCTTGAGGAAATTCTGACCACTTCAGACCCATGAGGTTTAAAACGTCAAATGAAAAAAGAAATATGGGTAGAAACAAACCTATTCCAGGAAATGATCTCACTTTTTGTTTTCCTCTTATTAAGCAATATAAATAAATGACAATGCAAAAAACAGAGGAATACTTGCACTCTTTCATTGCAATAGCAGCCACACTCATGGAGATAATTAGCAAGTGCTAAAAATCTCTCCTCTGCTACACAAAGTAACTCTTGTGACTTGTCTCTTATCTCTGGAAAAACAGACAAAAGGCCCTGTGGGCAGGGGAAATGGGGCTTCCTCCTTTTGGCACATTCATACTGTTAGACTCCAGTTAAAACTTTGGTATTACTTGGACAAAAGAAGGCTTTAATCAGCTTATTGCAAGCCTCAGTAGTGGCAGCGTACTCCCTGGTTGATTTCCTTTGTTTTATAACATCTGAAAGATAAAGTATTTCCCCCCTTAATATTCTCTAATCCCAATGCTGTCTGCTATAGGATCATGTTTTTCTGCTAAGCAGAAATATAGTGTGACACTTTGAAGAAAGCATCTTTATCCTGGAATCTTCCAAAGACTCAAGGGCATCTATGGGCTCACTCAGCACAAGATACCAAAGGGCATCTGCATTTGGCAGCAGCTTTTGTCACTGTCTCAGGCAAGGGGTCACCTGCAAGTAAGGTTACACCCATTAGCAGGATATTTCCAGGTGTTTTTTTTTTTCTCCTTTTCTTCTTTCCTCCCCACTCCCCCACTGAATGGAAAGTGTTGCCTCTTTGGAAACTAAGTCTTGTGCTGATGCTGGGGACTGACTGACTGCAGAATCTGTCAAGAACCAGGAGTTCTGCCTGCACAGACACTGCCAAACGTCTGCTATTCTGCTTCTGTAGAGGCGCCTGCTTTCAGCTCCTGCAGAATTTGGAATCATATCCTTATTTTCTTACTTTGCTAATCCATCTGAGAATGCCAGATTATGCCTTATTTCCACGAGGACTAAAATATCTTTTATTAGCCAGGTCTGTCTGCTAGCTCATCTATTACCACAAACTATTTAAGTTATATGGACATTTTCTCCTTTGATCATTCTTTGTAGGATTCCTTCCTTGAATCTAAAACTGTGTACGTAAGTGCACTGCTGGAGCTCAGTACGAGCTACTCTGGGGAGATCAAGCAGCAAATAACAATTAGTACCTACACACTTCTTCAGTTCCAGGACCAGAGGGGGAATATGCCCTTCACTTTGAAAGGTACACCAAAGGAAGAAGAGAGTTTAACAGCTGATCTCTTTTCCTTCTCGAGGAAGCGGTAACCTGTGAGGTGGGACTGTCAGATTCAGTCCCCACCCTCTGTCAAAATGCATTCAGAGGCTCTGCTGATGGCTTTCTAAGCACTGTACCTGAACAGTACACTATTAAAGTTCACCCTGTTCGTGCTTCTCCTGTCACTGCTCTATCCATGTCTTTTCTATATAAATCTTTAATCAAGAACTCTACTGGATTGAGATTTTCAGGAAAAATGAGAGGATAATTTGCTGGTTTCTGGACCTGGTTTCATTGCCATGAGCAAAATACTAAAAACTCTTTGTCACTGCAAAAGCTGAAGTGTTCATGCACAAAAACAGAGCACTGGGCCCCTCAGGAGGGGAACTGCAATCTCAAGACCAAAGATGTTGCAACAAATGTCTTAGATGTTTATGTAGAATTAAAGCACTTAAAAAACAAACAAACAAAAAAACCCAAAACAGATAAAAAACCCTTTGAACTTGCATACAATGTTGTATGGGATCAGTATGTGAATGTATGTGAATCTCCAGTGTAATTTGCTTTTTGATTAGAAATATCAAACATTAAATGCATGCAACTTCAGCCCAGCTTCTGATTTCACATTCAATAGAAATTTCAGTTTTGTCATAGCAAGTTAAATCTTTTTTTATTATTATTATTTTTTCACTTTTTTTCTTTTTTTCTTTTTTTTCCCAGAAGTTCATTTCCACTTAGCCAGGAACACAAAGGTGTGTTATTGCTTAGTAAGAGAGAATTTTATTTCTGTAGAAGCATTCTCACAGAAAAATCTCTAAGAGGACATGCTCTAATAAACAATGCAGCCATCTAGTGGTGAAGATGTTACTTGACCTATTTTTTTCTGGCTGGGCATTATGTAACGTAGCAGAAAATGCATCTTCAGGTTTGGGATACTGGAAGTGACTATTTTGAAAGCAAATCTCATATCTATCAGTTTCATGTACAGCGATCCATAAATTCTTCATCTTCTTTCACCTACAAAGTGTTTTAAGTGACGTCATATATTTTTACCTGTCTCTTTGACCTCACAGTTTTCTTCTCCTGACCATTATTGCAATATTTTCCTTACCTGTAGCCCATCAGTTATGACCGTTGACATTACCAGTAAAAGGCTACAGGTTTCATATTGGTCTGATAAGTACAGTATCTCTGGTCTTGTCTGAACTTGCCTCAGCCTGAGCTGATTTTAATTCATTTTAATAATCCTTTGGTGCTCCAGTGATTATTGCCTAGCTTCTTTTAGTATAGGTGCTGTGAATGCTCTTTGCTGTAAAGGTCTGGTAGACCTGGGTATTCATTCGTTGTGTAAAGAGCAGTAGCCTTTCACAGCAAATAAAGCTGAGAAAGGCTACGGTACAACTTTCAAACTTGGGTTGGGAACCATGGGAAAAAGCAGACTATAAGAAAGCATGCAAAAAACAACCTGAAGTGAGCACTGTACCAAGGCAGGAGGGTTCCCACACACCTAAACTGAAGTCACAGTGGACAAAATAAAACCTCTCAGGATGCTGACGGCTTACTGCAACTCTTATCCTACCTCTGCTGGATGGAGATTAGTACACCAACCTTGTGACCCTAAGAGACATGTGATTGGTAAGTATAACATGAAAGAAATGCAGAAGAGATTAGTAAGTTTTTCATACAGCAAATTTAGTGACATTACCAGTGGGGCTTTTCAGTAAGAATTTGGACTATGTGTTAATATTAATGTAACTATGCTAATCAGTTGGCTGTATTTTAATTAGACTGTTAACATCATTTTTAAAATAAATCCCTGGCTCTGTGTATCATGCTGTCTTCCACTTTTGCTGTAACATTTCTTCTAATGGTTGTAACATACCCATCTCTTTTTCAAACTATCACCTCCAGATCAGAGTTGAGAAGACCTATTTCACTTTTTATCCTTTCCTTTCACTGCATTCTTTCAATTCCTCCTAAAAAATGGATTGTCGATACTAAATGTCACACTTCAGAATAATTAAAATTTATGATACTACACATCTATATTAAAGAACAAAAGATTGGAAGAAAACTTCAGGAGCACTAATTGTCTTTGGTTTTTCAACTGCTGGAACAAAGCTCATAACATCTTGTTTGAGATCTGTAATGCCACCTATCTTTCATTTGATGCTTACAATGAAAAATAGCAGAAGATTTGAATGATACCTAAACTTTTAGGACTGCTTCAGCATAAGCAGATTAGAAATGTGGACTACTGCTAGATTGCTATTCTACTGTTGGTTGAGGACAGTTTTCTTCTAATACAGTATTAGCAGCTGCTACCTGCTGGAGAAAAACATATATTCAAACTAGAAAGTCAATTCATTTGGACAAAAGATGAGTGGGAAATTTGTTTAACAGAAGCTTCCTACATTCGAAAAAACCCTCTGGGACTTGAGAAGTATTAAAGAGACGGATTAATTCAGTGCATTTGGATGATGAAACATGCTGCAAATTCTGTCTCTAATGACAAGTCTGTCCATCAGATTCCTTCAGAAAAAAAGAATAAAACGTATGTATTAGAGTTACACTTGTAACAGCCTTATTCTTAATGATCCTTGTTTATTTTTTTCCCCCAGCTGCCTTCTGAGGATTCTGTTTCCTTAGGAAATTTCCGGAGTATTTTCTCTAAAATAAATGCATTGGAAAACGTGACTTGCCTAAAAAATAGCCAAGGAATTGGCCGCATTTGTTAATTCTCCTTTCATGACACTGATAATAGATAACTTCAGAACCAGAAGGCTTTTTATGGAAACAGCAAAATGTTCCCTTCTATTCTTATTCAGATGTTAAGTATGTATTACTTCTTGGGCACGGTTTTTTTTTTGTTTTTTTTTTTTTTCAATTACTATTAAAAGTAAAGATCTGGTTAGAATTTACAATTCAGAAAACCCCTAAATCCTTATCAGAACATGGAAAAGATTATTTTCCAATTTCCCACTTTCTAATATGTTTCTTACAGTACAAGTCCTGGCTTCTATTAAATTACTGCTGGAGATCAGATGAATCTTTAGTATGACTGAAAAATTTTTTACTATTTCTAGAACAAAAAAATAAACTGATTGCAGTCTTTTAACATTAGTTTGGATAGTCAAATTTGATTTGTACTCCAAATGTATTACCTCCATCATAACAGCAGTAATAATATCCTATCTATGTGTTACCAAGGTCACTGCATATTGGAGCACACAAACATGTGAATTTTTGCTAACAAAGTGTTTTGTGACAAAAGTATTTGGTCATTTCTTACTCTCCTTGGTCAGAGCAGCAGAAAGGGAAAGCATCAGCCCTGATTGCTTATGAGAAACACATTTCCTAGGCTGTCACCTAGAAATTATGTCAAGACAGTGAGGCTCATGTTGAGCCCCATTCAGAATGACTGAAATATGAAGAACAACTGTGTCATTAAAGTTATACCATCTCAGTTACCAACTCCTGCTATTTAATAAGAGCATTATTGCCCTATTGCATTGTCAGTGAGAAGTTTCAGAAATACCCTTAATGATTCCCCTTCCCATCCTTATGATTAGTATTGCCAATTGTTAATGGCATTCTCTTCCTTTAAGGCTAATACAAATGACATTATCCTCAGGAGTAATTTCCTTGACAATGTTCATAGGTCACAACACAGATAAAAAATATCTTCTACAACACCTGAGAAAACTCTCTATTACAGCTTCATGCGTTTGCACCTGTGGATTGAGAACAGTCATTTTCATCCTTGACTCAGGTATATTCTGACCACACAGGTCATTCTTCTCTTTGGTTCAGCTGACTATTGAATGGAGCAGCTGGTAAGGCAGTAGATGAGTGACTGCAAATGGGACTACCTGGGACAACAGGTCTTGACTCTACTCAGAACAAAAGCAAAGCAAAAATTTGAACTACGATCTTCTCCAGCTAAACTGAAACCCTTGCCTGTTTCTTCTATTTTAATTGGGTGTTATTCTGCTCTCCAGAAAACAAGTAAGTATGTATTTGTTATACAGAAACCAATCAATTTCCTTTGAAAGTGTGATTCTGAAAATACACTTTCTTTTTGTAGTAAAAAATTTTCTTCATTATAGCCATTTTCCAGCAGACACCGTATTTTCATGTGACTATGGAGCTTGCTTGTTACTGACATGTATAGCAAGCTTATATTGATTATGTTTAATGATTATGTAGATATTTGGATTAGGGAATCATTTGGTTTTATCTTCTATTTTCCCCTTCATAGAACAAATCATTTTTATGGAAACCTTTAAAAGGATATAAGAATCCCCTGAAATTAAAATCCACACTTTGCAAATCTGCATTTGTGTGATATGAGTTTCCTGAAAGGGAGTGTCTGCACAGCTGAGCCAAATTAGGTAGGTTTTTGTGTGTGTGTGTGTGTGTTAGATTTTAAAATAAAGAAAGGAGGGCTACTTCTTCCTTTCTTTTAAGTTTGACATGCCTTGATGTAGGGTGGGCTATTTTTCTGTTTGATGCTAGGCAAGGAACAAAGTATACAGTTCCAGGTGTGCTATGAAGATGCACTCTATCACAGGAGGATGTGAACACAGTTG
This sequence comes from Perdix hodgsoniae, assembly GCA_035772895.1. NCBI lineage: Eukaryota > Metazoa > Chordata > Aves > Galliformes > Phasianidae > Perdix > Perdix hodgsoniae. The sequence continues at coordinate 1,373,193 of JAPSGF010000069.1, forward strand.
TGGAATGCATCTTAACTCTTTACTTTTGAAAGATAATTTCATTGTTTAGCTAGAATTTGAAATTCTTAGAGTCTTTAGATTGTACTCAGAGGTCAGTTGTGTATGTCTGATATGAGCTGATGATTTTAAGGATGTAAAGGATTATAGTTCTGAAGAGTCAATAGAATGAAGGTAGTGTTAGGTGGAATTAGTAGGGGTTTATTCTAACTTTTTGCCTTCGAATTGATGTGTCTCTCAGGAATTTCAGTGTGGTTTTTCTTACTTTATTTATAACTTGAAGTAGTGCAATGTGTTCTGAATAGCCTGTGGTTAGCAGTCTCTAATTCTAAGTACTCGAAGTGTACAGCAACCTCTTAAAAATAGAACACTACCTCCAAAGACAGCTTGATGCTTCAGGGCAGAGCCTCAGAACGGAGCTGACAACCTTTCTGCAAGCAATCAGAGATGAAAGAAAGGACTAAATCATAGAAGTGTAGATGGTTTGGGGCGCAATGAACTCTTTTAGCATGCGATGTCTGAAAACATTTTGTATAGTGATAGCCTGTTCAAAAGCTCTGTGTGATGTGGAATTTTCAACTCTCTGTTAAATCATGCACCAGTATATAATCAGAGCTGCAGAAATCAGATTTAATCTCCCGGAGTAAACTGTAGAACAGTGGCAGTCAGTCCTTAAATGGCATCTAAGAAAGGTGCAGCCAGTCTCCACCCCTTTCAGTCACACAGCTGGATTGCCTTCACTTGTGCTCCCAGGGCTGACGGGCTCCTTTCCCCACGGTGTTCAGTTGGTGGTTCAGGCTGCGATTCAACAGTTCCCATACAGCATGTAATCTGGTAAGGAAAAAAATAAGTAAAGTGGAGAAAAACAAGAATTCTTCACAAAACTAAAATGAAAATGAACAAAGATGGGGTCAAGATCAGGGATAATCTGGATCAAAATTCTCTTTCCTCTGTTACTTTCCTTTTTTTTCCTTCACTGTTTTCCCAACCCCCCATTCCAGAAGCAACTGCTTTTAACCATATTCAAAGAAGGAAAGAGAATTGAATTCTTTTCCTTGTGCTTCTTGCTTTGACATTCTCTGAATAGACCATATTACAATATGACCTATTGAAAACACCGAGGATTTTGTACTGGAGCTGATCTCTCCTTACAGTGTATTGATATTCTTCCTTTTATGAGAGGAAGCTACAGTGTTTCTTATTTCTAAGAAACATATTTCAATTCCACAGATGAGATGCATAATTCTAAATGACTCTTGTAACACTCTTCAGTACATAATAAGCATTCTTTAAAATTCCCATTAAAGTTATGTACCTTAAAAGAAGGTGGTCAAAAAGAGTTATAAAATATGCTTTTCAAATGGTAGGGATGTGGGGAATTGCATATGGCAGGGTTGCTATATATGAAGAGTATATTCTATGTGGAAATGCACTCTTGCTCCCAGGTAAGAAAGAAGAGAGCCTCAGGTGTTGCTTACACAAAGAATGCGCTTTAGACCAACATCTCTTCATTTAAAAAAGTTAAAGACGTTGGAGATAATCTTCATAAGCATCTCACGTTTTACCAGCCTGAAATATTTTTGAAGTGTAACGCATTTTTAAAAGAGACAGCATTCGTTTAAGAGTAGCTAACAGAAGATAGATTGAATATTCTTGGAACAAAAGGGGAGAAGCTTGAGGTTTCTGTTCCCAAAGATTTCCATGGATAAGGTTGTGCTTCAAACTGTACAAAAAAGTGTTAAAAGTATTCACTGGCTAAAAGAGAAATAAAATAATAACAATTCCGTCTTTTTTTGTTGGTGGTCAAAGATTCCAGTTCCTTCATGTGTGTGGTTAGGTTTTTTGTTTGCTCTTTTTGTATCTGTGCTTTTCTTTCCCCTTCAATATCAGAAAAATGTGCTTGTGATTTACCAGTTGTATCTAGACTGAGCTGGAGCTGTCCCGCACGATGGTGACTAGTCAGCCAAATTACATAATCCATTAGCTTTCATGGCTATATCTCTACTGACTGTGATGAGAGTTTAGAAACCTGGCTCAAATGCCTGATTTTGGGAGATGTGATCTCCAAATGGATCTTTGCCTAACAGGCAGTACTGAAGAGGCTTGTAATGATTTAAGCTGGTAGATACAGCTGATTTAGCATGGGTTTAACAATATCATTTAAAAATATTTATGTTCAAATATTAATGAATGCTTTGAAAGTTTCCAGTATGAGAAAGCCATGATATTATTCTGACATTGATGTATTTCAAAGTAATATTTTAATTGAAGGTGAAAAAAATCTGTTCCCCAAAACAACTGCAACATAAGTTGGAACAGAAAGTAGATTGAAATGTCAATTTGTATTTGTGTGCATTTTGCACTGGCAAAAATCTAATTATGTCAACTTTTATGTCAATGCATATGTTAAAATACTCTTTGATTATGACAGATACTTTAAAAATCCCGAGTTCTTCAATTCTTTAAATATATGTACAGAAGAACACGTTAAACATCACAAAGCATTATCTCTCATAGGCAGCAGTTGCCAAATGCCTTTAAAAGTAGCAGCCAGCATGAAGCTTTTCAAATTTAAAACTGAAGGACCATCACAGCATTTAGGTAGCTATCATCAACTAAATAGGGTGGGCCAAAAACATACTTGTTAATTGGTGAGTAAGTATCTGCACTGAAGATCTTTCCCTATCAGTAAAACAAACAATTCTGTTGAAATGTATTGTATTTTACAAAAACTGTTGATTGTTGGAGACTGTACTGCAATGGAATGTGGTGTGCAGAAGTCAGCAGTAAGAAAACTGGTTCATACTCTCATTCTGTCTGAATTTTCAGCAAGAATATGCTTCAGATGGGTGTCCAAACCCATTGTGTTGGTGACAATCTGGGCTTATACCTATTTTTATTTTTCTTGTGTCTTTGCCTGAGGTCTTTTTGTTCTGATGTGGGATGATAACTTCAATATTTTTTTGTGAAACTGTGTTCCTGTCCTCTAGGCAGCCTTATGTGTGACAGTGAATGATAGGTACCTCAGAACCTCCAAAATACTCCACACTGTTGCTGACAGCTCTGACAAACAGAATGCTATCAGCTGAGTCCCAAAGGACAGGTTAGCAGACCAGCTGATCCTCTACTGTGAATGTATTTATCATCTTTTTTTCAAGATCATGAAATGGACAATTCCAGAGGGCATGGGCTCTGCTGCTGTGAGGCTGCAGTTCCAGCAATAATGCACTTCTAGTTGCCCATTCATACAAAAAGTAAACAAAAATTTATTGCAAACACTCAGGCCAGCCAGTGGAGTGTTCTCGTATTTTTGTTCTTTCCCCAGCTTTATCTTAGTCTGTCTTGCACAATTTCTTGATTCAAGAACAGTTGAATTTCATGACTTGTCTTTTAAACTTGTGGCTGCTAATAAATATTTCTTTGGTTGCTATTAGTGGGTCAAAATCTGCTCAGTTTGAATTTCGGCACTTGTTTTTCTCAATCAGGGTGAAGAATTTTATATTAAATTTCACTCTTTCATTCTGATTGTGATGTACGTTGGCAAGAACAAGTTTTGGAATAACAAAAAACTTTTTATCCCATGGCTTTAGCAGGAAATGCTACAAGAGTGCTTTAGGTCAATAGATGAGCAGAGATTACTATGCTTATTTGCAATATATCAGTAGTTTCATTCTATTGCAGAAACAGAGAATGGTAATTCAAGCCTACATGGACTCCCTGGGAAGAAGAAGGGAAAATAAGTAAATAAGTAAAACAGACTTGAATAAGTTTTTAAGTAGAACAGCACCACACACTGAGAAATTTGCTAAGGATTTATAAAAACATTTATCCTTTCAATCTAACCCAATTATTCAAGCTCTAAGTATTAACAGTTGTTTTCCTTTCAGGACTTTATCTGAACTATGCCTCCGAAACTGTGTCACGGTTTAATACTGAGGTAGTTTTGTGGCTTGCTTTCAGGCAGAGCACAATATTCACATTTCAAGCATGCTCACTGTAGTTGCCAGCCTTGGACTGTTCATGAACTCAGCAATAACAAGCATCAGACTGAGCAATTTCTAAAGACTTGTTTCTATGGAACTGTATCCTTTCTTTTCCTTTTGATTTGCTCCTATTTTGTATGAGAAATGGATACATGAGAGTTGCCAATATATATTTAACTTTTTCCCCTCTCAGCCACTGGGGAGCTAAACAATCTCTACAGCAATATTTTCTAATACATGTTTCATACAAATGCCATGGAGGTGAATTTGAAGGAGGTTGGGAGGCTCTGTTTATGCAGTCCTATTTAGGTTTTCCAATATTTTTCTGAATGAATTGTAACTGGATAGTAATTACTGAGCATATTTAATAGTAAAATATCATTATATAATGAAATTGAGTTATTTTAATGAACATGTAACATGCTGCTGTAAAGGAAGAAAATCTGAAGCTTATCATCAAAGACATCATAAGCATCATTCAGCGTAAAGAAGCTCCTCCACATCGCTCTATTTTCATCATTCTGCCTTTGAATCTTGGCATCAGTGACACCTTCCTTTTAGCTGAGTAAGAACAGATGGATCTCCCATTGGAATCTGTCTCTCTTATCCAGCCAGAAGGCTCACTTTTAAGTTCCATGTGGCAAGGGGTAGTCCCTCTGTCTGTAAAGTTAAGTCAGTTGCCAATATCAGGAACAGAGATCACAATGATGGGAGGAAGCTGCACTTCTGATGTACTTATGTGTTAGGAAGAAATTCACTGGATCTAAAATGCTGTTCTTAGAATCTCTACCTTTAGTGAGCAGTCATTTTTGTTCTCTGCTGGCCTTGTGCCACCACTCCTTGGGATGGTTGGGCCACATATCCAACAGCAAGAAGCACTTAGCCTTTGTATGTAGACTAGAGAGGCCTTGCAAAGATAGATCATGAGAACTGGTGGAATAATAAACCTGTGGAATGTCTTGACCTCACTCAGGTAAAAATTGATACACTGACACTCATTGGTAAATCAATCATGGTGGGCTTAACGGATTCTCAGTTTGCTTGAGCACTCTTTTTCTTTGATAATTAAATGAGAGATATAATAATATTTTTCTCTTCTAAATTTTTCTACTGTTCAAGTACTTGATTAAAATAAAAAATATAGCTTTTAAACTTTGTTCATGCTGTTGAAAAATGACAACAACTTGAAATTGTTTTGAGAGCACAGGTAAATTGTGTTTGATGGCTCTTCACTTCCAGAGGAATTAGAATAGGATTGGTTCCCATACTGAAACTTGAGAATGTTCTCCTATGTGCTAAAATGAAGCAACTTCACCACAGAGAAAACTTTGTTTTATACTTATTAGGTAGTTCTGTGGAGCTTTGAGGTACCTTTTAATACTGTTTAAACCAGTAAATTATTTCCTTTGTTTAAGAAACAGTCATTCAAGTCATGGTTGTATAATCTACATTCAGGACTCTAATTTCCCATGTCGCACTCTATAAAATCAGGATAATGGTCTTTCACAGAGATGGCATAAAGGTAGATACCTTATTGATTGTGCAGTTAGGTAATGGGCACTTATGAACATCTAAAATGGATTAATAAGTTCTGTGCTAAACTCCAAACTTTTCACTGCAGTTGGGAACAGTTTGTAGTTGAGGAAAATTCAGACTGCAAATAGGATGCTTACATACATACCAGGGAACTGCTGATTCTGCTAGCTCTGCAGCAGCCAAAAAGGAATACATTAAACAAGGTTGTGGTTGTGTGTAAGCACAAAGAGCCTCTAGTTTACTTGTAAAGAGAGTGGAACAAGCTTGCAGCAGTTTTGGGAACAGTGTCTTGGGAAAAGCAGGAGTATGAGGATCTGTTTGCTGGCAGGCTGAAGCTGTTCAAACACAGCTGCCTTTGCTGGAGATCTGAAAGGGGCATTACACCTGTGAGTTGTAAAACTTGCTGCTGATGTTGCTGTCAAGACACCTGCTCAGGCATACAAATAATTGTGAATAAATCAGCCTTGGAATTTGGTATTCTCTACCGTTATCTGCTTATTTCAGTGAACTAATTGCAACACCTGGAATCAATTCTTTCTCAGCCACTGGGAAATTACTGCAATATCTTTCCCCAGAGTTTACTACTTTTATACTGTGAGTATTGTTCAGTAACTTTTTTCTTAGCACCATGATTATGATTTCCCCTTTTCACACACATAAGCATCTGAGTTCTACAGAACTAGGAGAACCTACTGGGTATTCTTTGCCAGTAAAGTAATCCTTTGGCATCTAATGGAAAATTGTAAGAATCCCAGGAAGGAACACAGCAGTCTAATATTTTGTGGGGTTTTCAGTAGCTAATGTCAAATCTAACCTGAGAGGTCCTTTTCCTGTCCTTGTGTTTAAGCCTTTTTTATTTTTCTTCCTGTGGATTATCTAAACTCTGTAGAGCTCTGTAGAGGCATCTACTTGACTTTATCACTGTAATCCTTTACTTTAGGGCTTACACTCAGCATAGATGTTTTAATGCTTTTTCATCTGGAAGACATTGGAATGTCACAGTACTCAAATAAAATACCATAGAAACTGGAGCTTTTCCCTTAAACTGAAGTTCTTCTGGCTACTTGCATATATCAGTGGGATTTATTTACATTCTGTTTTCATGTAGATATGTTAAAATATCTAGAATTCTCCGATGACACAGTAAACCTTAACTACTTGTTTTGGTAATGATTTGTTTTAACTGGGAATTATTCTTATTACAGTGATCACTTGAAGTGCAGACCATACTCAGTTGAGTTTGTTGAAGATGGATATCTTTTAATATAGTAATTTCAGGACTATAACTGTAAGTTAAAAGTGTAACATTACAGCTCAATAAGTCAGGGCTTTTTTTCCCCTTGAACAGGATGAAATATTCAGTGGTTAGTATTCTTTCAGAGTGGTTTTGTTTGTTTGGTTTTTTTTTTAATTCTTTTGTGTTTACTAACATTAAACTTAAGTAACATCATCTTTGTGCTGGGATTTACCTACGAGTGAAGTGTAGAGTGAGGATTCTAAAAGTGACTATTTCTTTTTTTTAAGTTGTAAATTTTATGGTGTTTCCAGGAAAAGCTGAGTATCTGCTGCTTAGGAATTGCCATGTAAGTGAATGTATTTCAAATGTGAGGTAAGGTAATTCAAAATGATGTTTTATTTCATTTCAGATCTGAATGCAGTCAGGAAAGAGATCTTACATGTAGCACTGGGTTTCTTGGTTGTAGTATACACAAGAGAAGTTCAACAGCTGCTTTTCATGGTATGACTTCAGGACGTCCATTAGTACGAAAGATATTGAAGTTGTGTTGTTGTTGCAGGAAGTGATATCATGCCAACATGTTCATGAAACAGCTAACTTCTGTTCAGTTGACTCTGGAAGGCTATTTCATAATCTTATGCAGTCTGTTTTAAATCTAAAATATTTATGACTAGTTTATACTGAGTAGTATGAGCTTTTTCTCTAATTGCTTTCTCCTGAGAGGTTTTATCTTGAGAAGAAGTAAAGTAATTGGGGAATACGTGCATGACCTGATTTTTGTCATCCACGCTTAGACAATTTTTCAGACAATTTTTATATTACCTTTTTCCAGTTAAAAAACAAACAAACAAAAAAACTTTTACCTATAGGTTAGTTTTAAAGATCACTGAAGTATAAGTAAGGATAAACGTTTTGATTAAACTGAAGGTACTGTAACCTTAACAAATAATGTTTACACAGTTAAAGGTATAGGATTTTCTTGGGTTATAATAATGCACTTATGAGCTCTTGAAGCAAATCTATTTGACTTCTGACCATGACATTATAATAATATAACTTTAACCACAGTTAAGGTCATGATTTTTCTTTTAGCTAGAGAAGTAGATAAATTCTGTGCTTTTTGGTGTTCAGAAAAACATTTTATAGTGGAAAGATGAAATGACCTGAAACTTTGAAATGTGGTTAGAGTAAATCAGCTGTAACACTTTGAACATCCAACATACTGCTTCCTGCTTAAAAAATATGCCTGATATTAGAATATGACTGTAATATTTGAATCTCACATCAGCACCTATCAGAACAACAGCACAGCATTACTAATTACTCTGGAGAAATAGATAGAAATGTTACAAATCTTTTAACTACGGTAGTAGAATTTTTCACCGGTTATGAAAGTTATATATATTTGCAAATTGGAAATCAAAGGTAACAAGTTATTTTGCTGATGGTTTTGGAGGTGTACCATAGATTTAATTCTGTAAAATAATATTGTCTGGAAGATATGCATCACTTCTTGTCCTAGCTAGGAGTGACAACATTTCTGTGATTTGTTGAGCCTATTAGAGTGTCTGTGGCATTTCACTGCATAATGACACAAATGCACATGCAGTTGTGCTACAGCACAGAACAGTCCTTTACAGTCCTGCAGTCAGCTCACCCTATGACACTTCTGCATTGATTAGCGCTATTCCCTGGGATTTATTTCACTCTGATGAGATTGCAGAGAGAGATTTATAAATCTGAGGCATACTTTGAAAGTAGAGAACTGTCTAAAACTATCCTGAACTTAAAAATTTCAATTACTTATTATGAGAAATACTATGAAATCTGACTCTAACTATCAAAAACACTTATTTTCAATTTAGGAATACCAAAGATTTAAATTCTCCCTTCTAGCTGTAGATGTCCCTGTTCATTGCAGGGAAGTTGGATGAGATGCCCTTCCCCTCTCTACAAGGTACCTTCCCACTCAAACAGTTCTCTGCACTGCTACAGGATCTTTATGCCATGAAATTTTCAGCATTGTTTTTTCTGTCTCAGACACTGATTTGAGGAACAGCTTTGAGCTCCGAAGGAAGAGAAATTTTTCCCCATTGATTTCACCACCACTTTGTCTAAATCTTCCTGCAAACATTAGAGCTTACGTGTTGACTTAAGCATCGCTCAGTTGCTGTTTGACCAAGGCATGAATACTAAGTATGGTATTTACACTCAAGTCTTCTTTTCGGCACCAAGTGTGTGTTATCAGTAGTAACACAGAACTACTCATCAAGAAAGATGATCATGCTTTTAAAATTTTGAATTTTGGCTAAAAGTGAATCAATAAAAATGTGTCATGACATAAAAGGAAAAAAAACAGTATTTAAATCAGTCTTTTGATTAGCCAAGAATACTTTGAATTTCCTAGAATTTGTAAAGGCCGTATAAATAAAAAATAAAATACTTGTCTGGTTCTTTCTAAGTGTCTGTCAAAACATTTGCAGGAACTAAAATAGTTCTGCTATACAGAAAATATTCTCCTCTGGTAAAAGCATATGACTGAACAACTGCTACTGATTGCTAAGTGTGTCCTAGATTACTATTAAGGATGACAGCAACAACATAAGATGCTAGACTGAGAAACAAGATTTCCCAGGATTTGCTCTTGCTCAAGTTTGTGAGAAAGGAAAAAGCAATTCTGTTTTTCTCTGGAGTTTTCATTCACTTAAAATGAGCTGGCTCTTTTCAAATGAGCTTAAGTGTGCCTCAGCTACTGACCTTTTGCAATCTTATAGTCCTACTGTTCCCCAGTGCAATTGTAGCATTAGATTCCAGCTTCCCACAGGTTAATTTTGTTGGTGGCTTCTTACACTGGTGTTAATCATCACACTTCATGATATTTTTTTTTTCCTGTTGGTAGTTTTTCTAGTGCCAGACAGGACAGTATCACAGGGTCTTGCTATGCATTGAGGTGGGTACTCTTTATCGCCTGAATGCAAGGAAGGTGAGAGAAAGATAAAGCAAAGCATTTCTGAAAACAAAGATGAAGAGAGATTAAAGTAGAGAGTTACTTGGAATATTGCAGTGTGTGAGTAAATTAAGGATCTTTTCCAGTACAACCTCAAAACCAGGCTTTGATACCCTTATGTCCTCTCAAAGTGGGATAAGAACAACTTCATACAATGCCTATCCATCTAAAGTAAGGATTTTTCTGTGCTAAGGTGGAGTGTTCACACACTCTTAAAATCACCACAAAAGTCAAAAGCAACACAATTAAATGTATTCCTCCTTAATGCAAATGAGACACATCTTGAAAGCATGTCAGTAACTGGCATTATCAAATCCTTTTAAAAATATTGTTTATTTAATAACTATAAATATAGTTGTTATCTTACTATGATACATCATATAGAATATAATTTTCTATAAGTAAGAATTCTCTCCTGTCCTATCATAAACCTTGGAAAAGTGCTTATATTGTAAAATACAACTGACAGGGGAAAAAATTGCAAGTTTACACACTTCTTAGGTTTGATTAAAAGCTCTTTCAGGTAAGCCAAATCCTCCTGGGGTGATTGTGGAGGTTACTGCACCTAGAATAGCAGAAGTAAATGTGTCATAGAGTTAACAGACTGCATAATACCTTAATCTACTAAGTCTTGCCTTCTCTGCTTTGTTCCTTTGAAGTTCAGCAAAATACCGAATTCTTTTTAGAGATTTGTTTTGCGAGTCTTTAGAATTGTCAATACTTTGCAAACACTATGGTCTGTGGTGACTACTTGTACTGTGACCGCAGGTCACATCTTGTTCTGTTTATTTGGGATTTTAGGTGGTTAGTCTATAAGGGATCTTTTTACATTACAAGATACAAGAAAATTGCACTATACAATATCTGGTGGAAAGGGAAAGAGTTTTGTTCAGATATCCAGAAGAACTGTAATTTAAGGAACTTGAAGGTATTGCTTATTTCTAAGCATCCATATGCAGATGTCAAAGCGTTACCTTCTCCACGCCACTTTCTGTTCTCTAGATAGAGAGGATTGACGTCAAGTGCTTTTCTTGCCTGTGTGTTCTTTGCTATGCTGTATGACTGCAAAGTGAATAAGGAACCTTTTTCATGTTTTATCAGTCTGAGAACAAAACTGTCCAACTGATTTTAGTAGGACATTTTGCTGTGATAGACACCATTCCCTTATTCAACAGTCCTTCAGATAGGACTTTTAGAATGTAGATCTAATGTTATGTGTTTCACTTGAAGTATTCAAGGAGTTGCATTATTAGTGAAAGTGTAGAGTTATTTTGGAGATCAAACAATGCTCGCTTTTGCTATTTTTTATTATTCTTGCAACATCTAAACATCTAAAGGATTACTGTTGATTTAAATTTAGTTTTTTGTTACTGTGCGAGAGCTGCACAGAGCATACATGAAGGTTTCTATGATCAGAGCAAGCTGTTGCACTGTGTTTGAAGACTTCTTTCACCAGCCACTTGTAAGTTAACATTACAGTTTCTGGGAAAGTTATTTCCTTGTAGCTGGCTTTTAATGTGTTCTGAAAATACTTTTTAGAACGTGCCTTTCAACTGCGGATTTTCCTGAGCTCTTTATTTATGCTACATCTTCTTAGCCCTTTGAGATCTGTTGTGATTTTTGATATTGTAATATTAAGAATATACCAAATTCCTACTGCTTAAATTTGTAGTGACTACTGCTAGGCATTAACAAATTTTGTTGCATTGCCAATGCATAGCCAGCTAGAATTTCTATTCCTCACCTTGGATCACTTCATACTTATGTTCATTTTCATTTGCCAATTTATTATCCAGTTTTGTATAATTTCAGCTCTTCTATTTTGAACCATACAATTTCATCATCTCTGCCACAACATTATTTTTTTTTATTTTCCAAGTCGTCTGTTTTTGATTGAAATGGCACGTAACCTAGAGCATGTGAAACCCTGTTCACAGCATATCTCTGTTATGAAAATTCATCTTATCCAATCTCTGAACAAATTGTATGCTCATGTTAGGACCTTTCTTTTATCCCATGACTACTTAGTTTCTTTAAGAGGCTTTGGGAACTAATCTTGTTGAAAGACTTGTAGCTGACTCTATCAGCTAGATCTCTCTTATCCATGACCTTGAAAGCTATTTTAAAAGACACTTCCCAAACCTAACGTTGCTCTTTCACCCGTTATAAAGACAGCTATTCTTTGTCTGATATCATACTTATCAATGTTCCTTTTAATGCGGGTTGGGGATCTTTATTGTTTTTCCTCACTTTCCCACTTATGGTAGTTTCGCCTGCCTTTCCTGGTGCACATCAATCTTACAGGTGGTAATTTTATAAGACTTTTATCTGGAACCACTTCATAAAAAATTAATGTTTTATTATGTTTTCTTTTTCTTTTTCTTTTTTTTTTTTTCTTCCTCCAAATAGAGTGAATGCAGTTAAAACTTATTTGTGTGTACACCAAGTTCTTTACAATTGGCCACCTGGACACTGCCAAGCAACTTTTGGCAGTAGGCAACTCAGCATTTTGAACCCCAAGAGTATTGGGATAAGTACTGAGTAGTTACACTGCTACAGTGATTACCTCTATGCTTTTAAAATTGACTTGTAGATCCAAATAAGTGAGCAACTGTTAAATCTTGATTACAGTGTAGAAATACCTGGGAGCTTTCCAGAAGAAGAGATCTTATTCTCATCTTCAACTCTTTAGATAAGTATTCTAGTTATCAGGCTAGTGTAAAGGAAAAACCATTCCAGGCACAGCTTGCCTTTGGTGAATGTATGTAGCTTAAGACTATACTGAGAGTGCTTATATTCAGGCCTAGGAAAAGTGTTAAGGGAATGCTTTTTGATAATATTGCTCCATGGTTTCTCTCCTTGTTATATGAAGGGTGAGAGAAGGTGCTGTACCTTCAATCATCAAAGGGGTTTCTTTCAGGATTAGGCAGAGTTCAAAATATTGATTTCTGCTTGCATGATGGCTAAGCTCATAAATATCCATGAAAGAGGGAATATAATTCATACCTTTGAAGAGTAGTGTGAAGCTCATGTGTATTTTCACAGTACTTGTACAAATGAAAGTCAGAGTTCTTGTTCAGGTTTGTCAGCAGGGTGGCAACTATTTCATCAGATAAAATGAACAGCATGCCTTTATGATGTACACTAAACTCTTTTTTGTGTTAGGAGGTCATAGTCAGTTGCTCAGCTGTTCCGGTAGTGATGATCTATGCTGCAAGGCTTTCTTTGGATGATGAAGTAGAAAGCTAGGGAAGGCAGGCTTCCCTAAGAGTCAGCAATGAATAAAAATATTTTTCTGAAACATACCACACTCTCTTATGTCTGTCAGTGCATAAGAACTTGATCTTTGTTCTATGCATGGGATTTAATGTCCTCCTTTGCATATCAAGAGACGCACTTGAATTTAGTTCTAGGTTAAAAACCTTGGAAGAATCTAAATGAAGGGTCACACATCATTTTGGACTGGCTTTTAGTAAAGCAAAACTATGCTGTTCTCTTTATATGTCATTCTGACTGAAAGATTATGTCATAATTTCTTTTTCTCCTGTCATGTTTCACAGGTCAGTGAAAACCAGGATTTACTTGTCTCAGAAATTTCACCCTACAAAGATAAGAAAACAGCCATACAAAATACATAGTATTGAGTTTGTAGTATGTAGTATTAAATTCATATGTATTCATATACATATGAAGTATGATCTCTTTCACAATTATCATAATAATTTTTATTTTATTAAGTAAATGAATACTTACGTTCTTTGCTTATTATTTAATGGAAAAAAAAAGTCAAGATATCATTTTAGATTGTGGTGAACACTATGCTGAGGATTAGATTCATCAAAGCTTCTTGGTTTACAAATCAATCATGGTTATTTTCAGAATTTCAATGGAAATACAAAATTCTGCAGCAAGATTCCTGCTGTGCGCTATGTCAGATCTTCATCATTTTTTCTTTTTTAAAAATATGTACACTTGGCTTAATTATTGTTCTGTTTGTTAGCTGAATGACCTCTACTACCTGTTCATCCTCTGGGAGCTTTTTTGAAATCAAAGAAAGGATTTAGGCACTTAAATCCTGAAGAGGATTCAGAGATGTGAATCCCCAGTTAAGAGTGACATTGCTTTACAACCTGGCTTAATATGTCTAGACACCAGAGAATAATTAAATTAAGACTCTCCTTTCCTGAAAGCTGGTTCAAGGCTTTTCAATGGTGTAAGCCAAATCTGAAATTCACTATTCCCACCTACCTCCCTACACCAAAAGTTGGGGGAGAATGGGGAATGGGGAGCAGAGATTATTTTTTGACTTTGTTGTTTGAGGGATTTGGGAAGTTTTGGTAATTTGGCAGTGGAATTAACAGCTCCCCCTTGCACATTTGCAATTTACCTGTTCTGAATGAGTATGATCCAAAATGATTTCCAAGCAGATTAGCTAATGAGGTTAAGGCAGGCAGTGATGAAAGCATGACCTTAGAAATGAGGAAACAAAGTAAGCAAGCACAATGCAAATAGAATCTTTTTGTCAGCAAGTAACTCAATTTAGATCCAAAAAGGAGTTCTTTATGTGACTGGAGTCACTAGAGCTTGGTTAATAATTTCGGATTCTGAATTCATAGAGACTAAGTAAAATATGAAACTTCATAGTTTCTTCCCCAAAACGGATATAGATAAATTAAAGATACAGCAATGCTAATGTGGGTTAGGATCACAAGCTTTAAAAATAATAAGCCTATGCTAACTGTTTTGTTACAGAAATAGTAGAGAAATGTAGAGTACTTCACAGTGAGAACTTATTCATAAAGCACTTGGATGGAAGAAAGATTCTAAAATCAAATCTTTTGGTAGGAGAAAAGTTTTCCCAATTTGTTTACTGTAGTAATTTTCATTATGTGAATATTTGGGGAAGAATGTATTGTCAAGAGGCTGGGTAAAGGTTCAGTAGTAAAAGGAGGTCATTATCTTCTCTGGGAAGAACATGCTGTTTTAGCATGGTATAGTGGAAACCTGGGACTGAAAATTTTAAACATTAGCAATATGGCCCATCTGTTTCTGAGCAACACTTTTTCTTTACATCAAAGTTAATAGCATATTTCTCTTAACCTTTGTCTGCAGCTCCAGTATAATCCTTTTCTTTATCAGTGATTTTTCATTTGCATTCTTTACATCTTATTCATTCTACTATCCTTTGATATCAACCGTTTATTCCTGAGAAGAATAAAATATGTGTAGTAAGGGCAAAAATAAGTCTCTAATCAAAGCTGCATCAGGTTAAACTTTTCAAATGCTATTAATATTTCAGGGTCAAACTACTAATCAGGTGGATCTCATGAGTGTGCATGTGGGACCTCTTAGTCAGAATACTCTGTAAAACTGGCTGGGTAGGTTAATCCACTTGGAAGGATTTGTAGGTTGGAAGAGGAAGCATTTTCCACTAAGTCACCTGTTGCTCAAAGGGCACTCAAGTACAATAATTGGCTAATATATCTTATGACAGAACCAACAAAATTTCTCCTGTGGAAAAATATACTCTGGTAAAGATAAAATGCCAAACTGGAATTACATCTACATTAAAATGAAGGATGCAAAATTACATTTCCTGAGGATATTATTTGAGTCTAGCAGCAAGTACAATAGCTAAACCTGGAGGAAAGAAGTTGGGATTCAAATCTAAGAAACTATTTCACCAATATGGTGTTGTTATTGTTATTCCTTTTATTTTTATGAACTTTTGAGGTAAAAATTTAATCATGATCACGTTAGTTTTGAGTATGCTTGTGACTATCTAATTCAAGAAAAACTTATATAGCTTGCATTGTTAAGAATATGTTTTGAAAAGCTTTCTCCTTTTCTGGAGTCTCCTTTTCTGGAGCTATCCAGACTCCACCTGGATGCCTTCCTGTACAACCTATTGTAGGGAACCTGCTTTAGCACTGGGTTTGGGCTAGGTGATCTCCAGAGGTCTCTTCCATCCCCTACATTTTTGTGATTTATTTATGTTTTAGGAACTTTGTGTTTTCACTTTGATCATCACGTTGATTATTGGTCTTTGGGAGCTTTTATAGGTAAGCATACTAAGATGTTAACAGTAAAAATTGGGATTCAGCGTTCGCTCCATTTCATATACTGACTTGATAAGATATCTCCAAAGGGTTTTATCACTAAAACCTTGAGGAATGTTTGGCAGATCAGATTGCATTATACACTTTTCAATTAGTCCTGTTTTAAATTATGTGATAAGAAGTGCATGCATAGCACTCCTGAGTGTTTCTGCTCAACAATATGTTCATTGCTTCCTGTTGTTTTCCCTTCCAATGTGACATGTTATCATACCACCTTTAGTACCTGGGGAGACTCAGGACTGGAGCTGTGACTTTAAGATTTGGATTTTGGCACTTCCATTTAATTAAAATACTCAGATGAAACCCAAGACTTCTCTCATTTTAAAGAATTTCAGTACTTCAATGGAATAAGTCTTCCTCAGAAACAAATTTTTGTTTATCTGTTTACTTTCTCTGGGATTTTTAATGTTGCTTTGCTATCTTGCATGTTTCACACATACACACATGTGTATATATATTGTCCATTTCATTGGTTGCAGGAGATGCTGAAGATATCTTAAAAACATTTTCTGAAGGACTAAAGCAAGTAAGGCAATAGAAAGATCTTTATGCAAGTTGCATGGAGAAAAAGTTGGACAGGAGAGGGAGAAACCTTCCTCATTTCTACAGTGTTTGATAAAACACTTTTTAACAAAGAACCTAGGCTGAAGATGTTTGAGAGATGCAACCAAACTGACTGAAAAGTTGTGCATTTTCTTTGCCACAAAGCTGTAAAAGTATCGAATTCAATGTAAGAACTTCAGGAATGCCCTCTGTCGCTCAGTGCCTTATTTTTCCCACCTGATGAATTGAGATAATTCTTTTTCTTTTCAAGTACTTTGCTCTTCAGTGCTGGGAAGCATTTAACTTAGTCCAAACTAGTAGCAGAAACAGCAAATTATGTGAAGTGTGAAGGAAAAAAACAAATGTCATTAGTTTTCCAAGGTGATTTTTTAAAAAAATATTTCAAAAATATACATCTCCAAGGAAAAAATCAAGCTCAGAACATTAATTCTAGTTTCTTTCTTTTTTTTTTTTTTTTTAATTTTGGGAATTTTTCTAAAATTTCTCCCCATGGAACATCCAAACCTTTGTTTTACTTAGCTGCTCTTTGTAAAGTATGCTATTAATAAACTTAATTTGTATATGAAAAGGGAAAACAGGTATGCTAGTGTGGAAAAAAAATAATGTAAAGGAAAGAGGAATTTAATGAAATTGAGGAAAATTACCTTTCTCTGTGAGAAATAAACATTTAGAAAACACGGGAGTGTGTCACATCTGACAGCTTCCTCTCTCTGCATCTATTTCACCTCTTGTCAAATTTGCCTCAATTTAAGCTAATTAAAACATTTTCTAGAACCTCTGTCAAGTTTGAAATTCTAAGAAGATTCAGGGATTATTAGTTTATAAAAATGGTTTGTCCAGAAAATTTTCACTGGGAAACAATAATTTCATGATACATGTTGACTAATAAAAGAGCCTAAAATTATAAATTGTATCTAGCTGCCTGCAGTAACAGAAGAACACATTACGGAGCTGTGACTACTGTCAGTTCCAAATGTCTGTGAACTGTTTCTGTGTGATTTCAATCTTGAAAGGCATTCAATACTTTGTCTTATAATCTTTTTTTTTTTTTTTTTCCTCCCATGGATGTCTTTAAGTGACAAATGAAGAGGAAAAAGAGTCATTTCATGGTTGTTTTTATAACTATAGGTTATCCATGGGATTATTTCTTTATGCATTTCTGTACATTTTTCTGTCACTTAACTTGTATTATCACTTCCTTCAACCTGCTGGTCACAAGCTAGATGTGGTATAGTTTGTATGAAAATGTGTTGAGAAGTTATTCTATTTAACTCCTTTGTTAAATAGGCAAAAATTAGAATCTGGAGCTACATTTTCACTGTAACTGTTGATGCTGGGTAGGTGCATGAGTTTAATTAACTTCAACTACTCTTCTTTGGATAAATACAAGTGAAGTAACAAATGTAACAATATATATCTATCTTCATTAAAGCAGACAAATTCTGAGACTTTGCATGGTATCGTATGTGAATTGCAAATTATCTTGCAATAGAGTATGTTGCTGGATATTAGCAAGTAGATCTAGTTTACCAACAACATAAAACAATCAGTTGTGAGTTCCCATTAGAGTGTGTGTGAGGGCAGGGAAGCTGCATGTTAGTTACTGAAAGCTAAAAGCTACTTGTAATATACAAGCAGAATACAGAACTGGGTATGATAAGTTAAGTTTCTGATTTGCTGAACATGTTCTTGGAGCTGGCTGACTTGTTCTTGCAATTCAAGAGGACACTGCCTGTGGTATAGAATTGTAAACTCCTGGCTCAGCTGACTTCTGTGAAACTCACTTTATTTGGTGTTTCAAGTATCAGACTACTGAAGCAAAGAAGTACTTGAAATGCTTGAGAGACTCAGAAATTTAAGTGATGTATAGATAGTTAAGGAGAGACTCTGGCTCTGTTGGCCTACACTAGGGTAAGTTAGAAAGCAGATCGAGTAAAGTCTGAAGGATATTTTGAACAGTTACAATTCTTTTCTGATCTCCTTTCCCAAGTGCATTAGATAATCTAATGTTTTACATTTTGTACTTCTTTAATTGCTGTTTGGATGTAGTCTGAAAAGCCTACTTTGCTGTCAGTAACCCACTGCCATTTTTGCATAAAAACAATGTGTTTCATACTGCTTTTGTATCTTTGTCATGTAATGAAGAAAAAAGTGTACTTAAGTACTGTATGTGTGAAAAGCTGCACACCAAATTGTCTGTCGTCAGTGTTTCAGTACTTATAGGGATTTTGATGTAAATCAGTTCTTTAAAAGTTTGGTATAATTTCCTTATTCATCAGTAGTGATAACTTGTGAAAACAAAGTTAAAGTGGAATGGGGGAATAAAACCTTCAAGTACAATGAAATTGGTTGGGACTGGAGTGTTTTTGAAAGGCAAAAGCAAAATGTAAGAACTACTAAAAAAAATGATATTTTCTGTTAAACTGAATACCTTCCATATATATTGAATTGTGGTTTGATATTACTGCTAAAATGTTAATTAGATATTAAAAGTTAACAATCATAGAATCAATCACAAGGTTGGAAATGATCTACAGGATCATCTAGTCCAACCATCCTTCTATCACCATTACTACCCACTAAGCTACTAAACCATTAGCATTATCCATGCCAAAAACCATTCAGATGTGGTGCTCAGGGATACTATTTAGCAGAGGCTAGTTAGAGTTAGGGTAGTATGGTTAGGTTATGGTTGGACTCGATGATCTTTAAGGTCTTTTCCAATCTGAGTGATTCTATGATTCTACGTGCCTTGCTGCAAAAGCTTTGGTAAGAATGAATAAAAGACAGTCGTGTAAGTTGGTCACAAACAAGGGGACATTACTTGGAAGAAATCCTGCTAGTCACTGGAAAGTTCTCTCCTCACATACTTGTAGCTGGACACAAATCTTGTGTGGTTGCAAAGATGCTACTCTGTACACATCCATAAGTAACTTTCAGTTGTGATTTGTTTGCTCAAAAATACTGCTTCTGAAATTCCTACCAAAGTACGTTGTTTTTTTGTTTACTTGAATTATTTTTTTATTTGGCTTTTGTTTTAAGTATCTTGAAAAGGCAAATATTATTCAAGTATTGATTTTTGCATGGCACTGCATGGTCCTGAAGCTAGTAAGAATGCATTTCCAAAGGAAGTAAATCTCCTGTATTTCTTAAAAAGAGGACAGACTTGTGATACCTTTCTGAGGGGAAATATTCACTGAAATAGAATAGTCTTATTTATTTCTTCAGTGAGACATGGAGATATATGCACTTAATCAATGTTCCTGAATGTGTCAGCTATAGAAAGAAAAATTAACTCCTTTCTAGAAAATTCAGTGAGATATTACTTTCTTTAATCAATAATAATAATATAAAAAAAGCCAAAATACAGACTGAACTTTACTTGATCTTGTTTAAAAAGATTGAGAAGGTTTAAAAAGAAGTAACACAAGATAATATACAAGTACTGGGGACACAAGACAAGTGGGAAACAAGGGAGAGGACCTATGCAATGGAAAAGAGAGAGGAAATAATATGTACTCTCTAGCTATATACTACAAAGAATTTGTAAAAAGTAATTTCAGTATTTGACTGGCTGTTTACCTTCTCATGATCAGACCCCTTTAGAACTTTAAGTCAGTGATCTCCAGTCCTACCAAAATAATAAAATTCTATCTGTATTCCCTTACAGCATGTTTATTTACTTTATGACCTCTTAATTATCCGCAGAAGCTAAAAAGTGCTTTGCATTTTATCTAATGAAGAATACTTTTTTTGTTATGTGGTTCTAGATATTTTAAAGATTGTTTTCTTTCCTTATTTCCTCCCATGAGGTTTAGGCGGAACTAAATAATTACTGATATCAGTAAGATAGTAAGGGAAAATTTGCACACTAAGATATTGAAAGATTACCATAAAAAGACTATCTCTACTGTCATGATAATTTAAACTTCAGTGAAAATAGCTTAAGCTAAAAACCATAAATCTCATTAAAATTATGCTTCTGAGGAAGAAAAAGCAGCTGAGTGGATAAAAACTGTTAGCAATAAGAATGTGGATAACAGTTCAGGGATGTAAGTCTGGTGAAATTGATGTAATTGTTAGATGTATAATAATCAAATCCCTGCCAACCTTCCTATTGCTTACTATGATAGTGTTTAATACATAATCTACAGGCTTTCATTTGAAACTAGGGGAAAAAAATGAAAATACCAACCTGACAAGTACTTTAGCAGTTTATTTTTTAGTGCTATGCTGAATAATTGCTGGCAAACAGAAAGTCTTGATCTTAATGATGAGTACTTGCATTCAATGATGTACTCAGAATACACCTTGTCAAATCCCTTTACCAGTTGATGTCAATTGGTACTATTACTTGCGGGTACTGCAGGATTGCTTCGTAATGCAAAAATTGACAAATTTGGCAGAATCTCCTTTTCTTCTATTTTTGTAGTAGATAGATTTCTCTTTGCCCCTTCTTTAAGTGCTTCTGATATCACCATTTTCCCATCCCCAGTAAAATGGTGTAAGATCGTTCTCAATACCTTGTCTAACTTTAGGAAAGGAAGTGAAAAGAGAAGTGGATAACCAGTGCTGTCATAGTCCCAGATTAGTTCTGGTCTTTTCACATAACCTTTTGTAGTGTTCTGCCTTTCTCATGTGTGCCTCTTGCACTTTCATTATATTTGCTTACCATGAAAGCCACAGCACTGCAAAGTTCATCCCAGTGATCTTGGACCATGAATTTTCTTTTTTTTGGATTCAGAATATTTTATGCTTTAAGTGAATATCTGAAAATTATGTGCATTATGTCTATATCTAATATATAAAATTAAATTTTTGAGTGTCAGAGATTACTTTAAAAAAATAAATTAAATGGATAATTAATTTCTATTAGATTTCATTTCAATCTCAAGAACTAGAATTTACGAATTATTAGAATTTATTTTCATTGTGTGTACTCCCCCTTGTCCCCAGCTCTCAGCAGAGTCATTGTTCTTGTGAAGAACAAATTTGCCTCAGATTTCATGGTGTGCAGAGGAGCAGAGAACCCTGATGTGATGCAAATTGACTCAACAGCTGCTGAATATTGAATCCTAACAGTACTTCAAGCAGCTGAAATAAACTGCTTTCTTCTGTGACGTTAATATTAAAACTGTATGTAGAATAAGATTTGATAGGACTTGGCCACTGAAATTTTATAGGGAATTTGAGATAACTTAGAATTACAGAATAAACTGCAGTTTTTAGAAGGGTGCAACACAGCTAATGACAGCTCTCATAACAATGCCAGACCATTGTGAAACTTAGCAGCAGAGCATATGGATGAATTTACCTTTGTAATGCTGCTATTTTTTCTTTAGAAGAACAGTTGCTAGTTTTATTACTTAGACTTATTAATTTTTTATCTCATTATATTAATTGATGAGAATGTGCTGTGTGGAACTCAACTTGATGCTTAAAAAATGCAGAAAATCCCCATATTTAAATTAATGCAAAATTATCCAATGTAAGTGTTTCAAGAGTGAAAGATGCATGTTACTAATAAGTAATAATTAAAAAAAAAAGATGATTAGAAGTTTCTACCAAAAAAAAAAGTCAATCTACTTGTTTCTGTATTTGAAGACAGATTCTGAAATATTTCATTGAGACAATAAAATTTAAGGAAAAAAATGATATTGGGGAGTAACCTGGTTTTCAGAGTCCTACTTGACATGCTGTCTGCCATTCTATGTATACGGTGAATGAGTTGAAAAACTTCTGATACTTTTAACCCTGTTAATAATTGAATCAGACATAGACTGAATGGATAGTGAATCCATTGAATCCATGGTTCTACTAGTTGTTGGTATCTTTTTTTTTTTTTTAGTTGATTTATTTATAAAAGATATCAAACAAAGAGTGTTTTTGGACAGGTTGGAGAAACAGCAGGCAACAGTACTTGGAAGCAACTTTCCTGCATTAAAAAAGAAATAACAAGTGTTTGTGGTACAGTGCTCCATGGCAGGAAAAACTTTAATGGAAAAAGTAGTGATGCAACTGCAGGGATTTTAAAGCTGATTCTTAAGGCTATATCTAATTAAATATTCAATGTCGGTGCATGCACTCTAGCTTTTCTTATTCACTTCATTTGAAATTAAATGTAGATATGCTTAGTTGATATTTTCTTGGCAAAGCATAAAATTATAACTTACTATTAAGGCATCTCTCTACTCCCAGGGGTAATATGGATCTTTTAAACGTATGATTTCCTCAACAAAAAGGATTGGTTAGTTAAATTGGTTGAAATTCATAGGAAGATGAAATTTCAAATGTAAAAATGCCACCCCATACAAATATTTTAGCTAATGAAACCCTCTGTTAAGACCAAGTCTTTATAATTTTGCATTTGTACAACCATCTTGATCTCCTTATCAGGAAAGACAAAGATCCATATAGAAAATGAAAAAATCTGGAAGTGCAACAGGAGTATTACATAGTAAATGAATCAGAGGATTCCTTTAGCCCTTCCATATGCACTTTTGTAGGAAGGACATTTCCATTTATTTAGTTCAATTTTTTTTTGTCTTCCTGAATACAACTCCAGCTACCACTGTGTTCCATAGTAGAACAACAGTTGTGATGATATATACTTTATAACATTACAAACTGAGTGAGGAAATAGGTTCTACTTGTTGAGAGACAGTTCCCAGTATTACTCTATCCAAGCAAATTGCCAGATTTCTTAGGGCTTCAATTAAACATTTGTCACAGACCAATCCTATTTGTTATTAACTAACTGCATCCTGAAAAGTAATAGATTTATGAAACTATATTATAATATATACATATTATACATACTATAATATATATATATAATTTTTAAAAGCGACCTCATTTCTTAACTATCTTTCAAATCTTCTATCTTGTTCTTATTTTACCATGCATGAAATCTGCTCAATGCATCCACACAGCCAGTAAGATACTATGACTGTAAAATTATGTGCAAGTCGACTTTTAATAACAAAAATTAACAAGAGAGTTGGAGATACTGTGAATAAAAGATGATTAGTAATTTTAGTTCATGGACAGTTTGTACCTTGAGGTACTTCTTAATTGCATTTTCATTCTTTGTAATTATGGGTGTGGAAGGGTCCGTTTTAAGTTTACATCCTGTGTAGAATAATTTGCTAGACTGGTAATGAGAAAATAGTTAAAATTCACAGCTGTACTCTTGTACATTTCATAGAAATACACAGGATTTGGGTAGAGGAGCTGAAATCACTCTGATTACCTCACTGGAGTTCAGATTTCAAACCTTATAGTCGCAACAGAGATTCTAGCATCATACAAACTGAAAATATATTTCTGACACTGCAAATTATCCTATAGCTGATATAGGGAAATGAGTAAGGAAGTGCTTGGAATTTCAACTTTATGTAGTCTCACATATTACTGCAAGTTACATACAAGGATAAATTGTAATATGAAAGTTGTAATGCTTTTCTTACTGTTCTCATAGAAACTGCAAGCATTTTTTCTTCTCTAGCTCATCAGCACGAAAGCTGAGGCTTACACATACAGATTTTTTTTTCCCTGAAGACCAGAAGCCAGGGCAGAACAGGAACTAGACCTTCATAAATTTACTTCAGTGTTTCATAAAATCAAAGGAGTTCTCTGTGTGGAAGGACTAACTGTAATAATTACATGACTGCAAATGCTTTTTCTCTGCCTGCCTGGAGCAGTCCTGTATCTACCAACAGACTTCTCTTTAATCCTCTAGCTCACTGACTTCTCCCAAATTCCCAAAATAAAATCATTTTCTTTTTGTTAGATAATTTGAGGCTCTTCTAATTCCTGTATATCTTCTGGTTAGTATTCCCTTCAGATGTCTATTTTAGATATAAAAATACCTTGTGTCCCTTCTTTTTCTTTACTCTTTTAGAAAGACCATATTTTGAGTCACTGATGAACAAAAATGTTCCAAGCTTCTTTTTTGGTCTTTTCTTCATTGAATAGTTTTCTATCAGAACAGCACAGTTATCTATCAGTTGTGTATTTGACAAACACCATTATACTACCCACTGATGGGAGTGGTGTAATGTAAAACTGAGGCTTGAAACTTCTGAATGATAGGAAAAGCCACGGTTTGCCTATTTCTATTCATCATAGATGGTATTTCTTCTTGCACCTGAGCAGGGCATCTGAAATGGCCTTACAGCAATCTTAACACACCTTCAGCATACCCTAGCTAAAGGAAGCAAAGATATTGACGTAAATTAATAATAATAATTATTATTACTATTATTATTAAAAAAAAAAGGTGTTAAGCAAGTATCACTATGAATTTCAGCAATGGATCTTGCTCAGAGTATTTTAGAGATTTCCTGTGAGTTATTTAGTGGTGGTGAATTTCCATCTGGTTTTGGAGATTTGCATAGTGTAGCAAACAGTGGAAAAAACTGAGGTCAACAGAGATGTGGGTTTTGGTTAAATATAATGGCCTGTCTTGATCCTGACAGCCATCTTGGGTGCAGGTTTCACTGTCCAGGTAACTTTGGATAGTTCTTGTCTTGTGGACAGAGTGAATGAAGTAAGTTATCATGAGTAAAATGGTAAAGCAATTGCTTTCTGGTCAATGTGCCTGATATGATGAAACTAAGCTAGCTACTTTTTAAATACTAGTATATTTTCTCTGACACCAAATAAATCCTTGTTGGTCAGGCTTTAGTTTATAAGATCTGGAAGAGTTAATTTGTGTTGTTCCTTAGAACTGACTGATCATCCTTGTTGCCGGATTGCCACTTTCAAAATCTTTGTTTTTTTTTTTTTTTTTTTTAAAATTATGCATTTGCATATTGGTGGTTTCCTGTTGAATTCCTTAGCTACTGCTAAGCTTAACTCTGATTGCAATTCTGCCTTTTCCCTCTTGCCTGTTTGGCTGTAGTCTATGTACTTTCTGTACTTTCAGCCTTGTCCTCTCAAAACTAGATAGCTAAACTCTGGAAGGGGAGAGAGGAGTGGTAGAGAAATCTCAGTCATGTAGGAATTTGTATGTTTTTGTGTTTATGGAGGTAAGGGATTGAAGGTAGCAGTCCGGGGTTGTTTTTTATCACCTCTATTTTTTTATGTAAATTATGGAGAACACCATTTTTCATATTCTTTCATTTATTATCATTAGGTTAATTGTGTTGTTAAGAGGTCTTATAATAGAAGAAATATTAACAAGTGTCATGGTTGATACTGCTTCTGTGTAAGATACCATTATATGTTAACTGAACACGTGGTACGCACAGCTATGTGCAAAATGTCACAGAAGTTGAATATTATCATTGTAGTACAGATTTGTAACATTCATCCAGAAAAAAACAAAACAATGGCATTTCACATAGCCAACAGCAGATTTTTACTTCAATGAAAGAGGTTCTTTATACTAAAATGATAGAGCCATTTACTTAAGTATGCTTCCACATGTCCATGTGATTGAATTCTCCTGGTAGTTCCTCTAAGTTTTCTAATGAAAAAAACTTGCAAAAAATTTACTGTAAGTGATTGAAAATGCTATCAGCAATAAAGAACAGTCCATAGGACTTGGCATTAAGTAATGAGTGCTCTGTATTTAAGAAGACTTTTGAACACAAGCATTTGAATAAAAGTCCTTTAAAGTGATTGATGTTATTGGAGGTTTTATCTAAAAGTCAGCAGCAACAATCTACTTGCCATTCATTTCTCTACAATTTATAAAGTTATTACCTTCTTGGAATATTACCCACTTCATGTAATCATAAAAATTTATGATGTATACCTTTCAAATGCCCATGTAGGGAAAAAAAAAAAAAAAAAAAGAATAACAATAAAATATGATTTGTGAAGAGAGTAGAAGTCACATCTTCCTTTTTAATGATCCTTTTTCATTTCAATGAAGGTTATGATATTGAGGTAAATTGTCTGCCACAATTTAAGAATACATGCTTTGTTATCTAGTTTTCTGTCTTGGTATCTGCCTAATGAATGAACCATAGCAACTATAATTTCCACAGGTATACTATAGACCAATAAGGTCTGTCAGACGATATTCATTACATAACAGTGATTTTTTGTTTGTTTGTTTCATTGAAAATATTGTGATTTTATTTGTGCAAGGAGTGTCATGTTTGCATGTTTATTGGCAATCTATACAGAGACCAGTATTTTTAAGGAGAAAACTGTAGAATTTGGCATACTGTACTTGTGGTAGCTTATTCTACAGGCATGCTAGACCTATGGGAAGACAAATGGTGGTAATAACATATAGACTGTGTTAAACGTGCCCTTCAAATATATAGGTGAATAATATAAAGTGCTAGAACAGTTTTTAAGTGAACCTGTCTGAAGCTATTACTGGAGGGAAGTCTTCAGGAATACTTGTACCCAACAATATTATTTTAGTTTCAAAAGTAGATGAAGGTGATAAATGAGTAATTGTTTAAATGTTTCTCTGTAGTTTTTAAGGGTTTGAAGTTGAGAATGGTAAGAAAAAACATGCTTCCCGCTCACACAAAATCTAAAGGAAAATGCAAACAACTTAGTTTTCATCTCTCATTTCAATATAGCTGTAATTCTTGCAGTCTTTAAGTTGTGAATGAATTAAAGCAAATTCTGATTTTAAAGGCTCAATCTCAATTGTAATAGTATATAAATACTTCTATTAGCACCTTTACAGGTATTCTTCTTTATTGGCCATTCTATCTGTTTTCTTATTTTCTTTTCCAGATAGCTTCACTGTGATACTTCCTTAAGAAATATATAAATAAATAGCAAAAATACTGAATTAAATTTTCTATCTAGAACAGTAGGAAGATTATTAACCATTGAAACCCTTGCTATTTTTCATCAAAATAAGATAAGGTGGAACTTATGCACTTATGTTTCTTCACATCCACTCAGCTCTCTTATCTGTTTTGTCAATTCTTCATATAACTTCTATTAAAGCATTCTAAATTAGTTAATCATGTTGGTGAATGTATGGTTTGACTTATATTGTTTGCAGTTAGTTCTGTTAACATACTTTCCTTAAAAACCAAAGTAAAGAATGGACTTTTCTTCTCATAGATGACTCTGTTGCAGAATTAAGAAAGATGGTATTGAAATAGTATTTATACTGGGACTGGGAACTGTGAACTACCTTAGTACATTGTTTTTCCTCTCCTGTGTAACTGAGAGTTTAGAGAAATGTGTAGAAATGAGTAGGAGCTTAGCTTTTGCTTTTATGCCTGGCCTTCTATAGAGAAGACAACTTTTGACTACGGGAATATTTGAAAATATACAAAATTGCTGTATTATGGTTATTATGCAACAACTAGGGTTTATCTCTGGATATGCTACAAACACAGTCGTCAAGTAGTCTTGTGTATCTGTACATGCTTAAGTCTCCATCTAGTAGTAATTGTTAGAGATTTTCTCTCAGTACTTAGAGCAGGTGTAACTATTGTTCTTACATGCAAGAATACCTCACTCTCAGAATTCAGGGGATGATGGTGGTTTTTTTTTTCCCTCAGGATACAATTTGCATGCAGCTAAGAACTTAGGGTGAAAGCATTGACAGTCGTGGTATAAGGGATAGAGGACTTGTACAAGCCCGATGAGCTAATGTCTAACTGATAAGAAAGGGTCAAAGACACAGAACCTTTCAAAAGTAACAATTGAAAGATCTTCATAAAACATAAAACATGCGGCAACTTCCAGTCTTCTAATACAGATCATTTAGCAGACTTCAGTGATATACCAATAGCTTTCAACTTCAGCAATCATCTCTTCAAACACGAGTTATAAAATAAATGAATATTTTTCATGAGGGACCTGTGTGAATAGATTGCTGTCTCTGGAATGTATTAGCTTATCTTTCTCAGTAACTAAGTGAAATAAAATGAAAAATTTAAAGCTGTAGGCTCTCTTGGGATGCAGTAGGATTCTTTCTCTCTTTCTTTCTTTTTCACTGTTTTGCCTATGACCTATCATTCTTACTATACATAATGGATTATTTCTTTCCAGTCAAATAATGTACATGGATATACATGAATGATAACTGCAATTACCATGTGGAAAATGTTAAATGTTCAATATGAATTTTAAATCCTGTTAATTAAATTAATATCTAATTGCTTCCAGAAACATGAAGTGTTTTTCAAAAATAGTTCTGATCCCACAGAGGCTTTAACTGTTATAGAAAAATATATACATAAATATTTTTTGGGGGGAAGATAACTGGTTTGTTGACATTTTGTTTATTTTCTTGTCTAAATAAATGACAGTAGCTCTAACTTGTGAGGTCTGGGGAGACTCTCTTGTTTATAATTATTGGATAAATTATTGGATAAATTAAGTCTTTAATGCTAAATGTTATAAATATCTTTAGTTTTGTACTCACACTGCTAATGGAAGTAGCAGAAGTTTCTATCAAAGAAACTAATTGACTGACTTTCTCAGAAATAAAAGGGAGAACATATTTTGAAACAGCAAAAACTGCATGTAATGGTAAAAGTTTTTCAGAGGATAGAGGAAATGCATATGCTTTCTGTCATAATGAGAACAAATAGCTGCATTTATGTGTCTCTGTGATTATAAATACAGAAGTACTCAGGAGCTAAGGAAGCTTCAGCTCTTAACTTAGAACTGTATATTCTGCATCATCATCTTATGTAGGCACCGAGAAAGTGACATACCAAAAAACAAAAAACAAACAAACAAAACAAACAACCAAAACAACAACAACAACAAAACAAGTGACAGCAACCAAGCTGTCACTTTCAAGACATACTATCATGCCACACACCTTTTGTGGCTTCACGCATATTACCTACTATCTCAAAGGCTTCCTTCTGTCAGCACTTTGTCACTGGAGGTATTTATGAGGACTGCTCCAAATGTACTTTCTCTGGTTTTATTATGTTGGACCACAGTATCAGAGAGAGATGGTGGTGGTATGGCAGTATAAGTTGAACCTTCCCACCAATATTCTATTACATTTTGTTGCCGTGCGACAGATGGCAGTGCAGGGGCAGTCTGACAGAATGGTGTCTGACACGGTAATGTGGGTGAAGCAAAAGTGTGTCACTGAATTCCTCCATACATGAAAAGAATGGCATCCACTGATGTTCATTGATTTATGGAGAGCAAACAGTGGATTTGAGCACAGTGAGGAGGAGGGTGTTTAGGAGGAAGTTTTTCACTTAGAAGGTGGTGAGGCACTGGAACAGGTTGCCCAAGGAGGCTGTGGATGCCCCATCACTGGAGGCATTCAAGACCAGACTGGATGTGACTCTGGGCAGCCTAGTCCGGTGATTGGCTACCCTGACTGTGGCAGGGGTGCTGAAACTAGATGATCATTATGATCCTTTTCAACCCAGGCCATTCTATGAATCCATGATTCTATGAAAAGCAACCTGAAATATGTGCCATATTCTGGATGGCCATGCAGATTTTCACAAGCACAGGATGCAAGCTCTTTTTCATCACTGGTGAAAATCCAGAACTAATAGTGGTGACTGTTAAAAACTTGTTTTGTAGCTAAGAATTTGCTCTATCAAACAGTGTTACTGTTTGTAGTTTCTGCTGTTGCTTCTGAGTAAACAAATATGAAGCATTACATTCACAGTAAATTATGTAGATTGTTCTTATCATGTCAAAACAATAAAATGTTACTGAAGTCAGGAATTCCGTTCAGTGTTTAGTATTAAAGACAACTAGAGCAAATAAAAACAGTAACATCATGATATCAGATATTTTCCAGATGCAGAGAAAAATCTAGGAAGAAAATGGGAAAAGCACTGAAAGTCAACTGTTTCAAATCAATAAATATCAATGACTCGTGGACTATCAATGTGCTCTTTAAAAGAAATCACAAGAGAAAATAACTGAGAGCCTAGAGTAAGTCACATCACTACCTCCTCTGCTATTTAAATTAAGCAACTGCATCTCATCTTCTCACTAGTATTTAAATCACAAATAACAAATGTATATGCATCTTGACAGGTAATACAGCAAGGAACTGTATATGCTGATGCTGAAACACCAGTGTGGAAAGTAAAGTAGTTTGTTCCCTCATTTGCTAAGGGCTTAGTTCCCAGTGTAAAAACATTTGGGAAATGGTTGCCTATTGTGCTACAGTGGGAGAAGAAAGTCTGGAGATAACAGAAATCTCTAAGCTATTATCCTTCAATCATTCCAGCTGCCCCTGTATTCTAAAAAATGCAGAAGTGTATTTAATTTTTTTGAATGATAATATAATGCTTTAGCTCCCATTGTCATCTTCTTTAATTTTGTCATCTGAATTTTACTCCATCAACCTGTTATTATATTTTTTTCCTGCTTGTTGCTATTGCAGCAATTTTGAATTGCATTTTGATTCAGGATAAGCTCTTTCAGAACATTTTTTCTTAAATTGAGGTTATGGCATTTCATCCATGGATAGAAATAGAGTAGTGTGTTTAGTTCTTGTGTTTGTATTTAAAGGCAAGCCATGGAAAAGTAATTTAGATAAGGTTATTTTAGATTTACATTGAATATTGGAATTGCCAACAATTCTTTCCTTCAAAGCTAGGACTGGAGATAAGCATACATTAATTGTTAATGAATTGTTCTAATAGTTCTGGTTTGTTTACATGAATAGTATAGAGTTTAGTTAATTAGCTTATTACTTTCTATTGAAGATTTTGCTTTATGGAAATCTTTTCCTGAACTTAATAGAAATCACATATTTGCTCTAGTTGGGATAGACAACAGTAATTGTCACATGCATAATTCTAAATAATGGAAATAGACTAAACCTAACAAAGTTAATCTTGCTTTGAATATCAGACAGTGGTGAAGAGCTGTATCACATTATCGAAAATTTGCCTCAGTGTTCTTTGAGCAATTTCAGTGTTTGTTTTCCAAGCATACTACATGGAGCAAACAAGTACACTATTTTACTAGCTTCTGCAAACAAACAAACAAAAACAAATATTGTATTCTCAGTTGATTTGGTTAGCTGTTATTAACTTGGCTTAGTTAGTAATACAAATTAAAAAAATCAGAATAATTAGGACAGTCAGTCCTCACTCCTCTGAGGATGGGGACTCAAGTACTTTTGTTTCTAGAAAAGACCACTTTCAAGGGTCAGGATTGAAGCATGATGGTGTAATATAAGGCAGAATTATTTAGAGAATAACAAAGGGAATTCATCGACGGAATTTCTTTAGTAAAATACATAAGTAATAGTTTCACTCTCAAATAGAAAGATAACATCATTGAAAAACATAAATGTTTTCTAGCAAATACTTGGTATATAAAAAACACATTTTCTTAGTCTTTTCCAGTTTGCCTCATGAAATGGACCATGTTGGATCAAATAGAAATTTCAGTGTCTGGTTTGGTTAGCAAATAGTTTCAGCTAAATATTAAATATTTCGGAATTTGTTTGTTTGTTAGTTTTCTTTAAGGGATAAAATAATATTTTTGGTTTTTGTTTTAAACTTGTTCTCTGTTTCCTTGTTCCATTCCCTTTAGGTAATTAAACTCATTTTTAGATAACATTAAAGCTAAATTATGTTAGTAATTACAGTACAATGATAAAACCCCAGGCTATTGATCCTGGTGATATTTGTACTTATCTTTTATTCAGTTCACTGTTTGAAAATGATGTGTTATTGCTGCAGGCCATAGTTGGTAAAAATGAAATCTCTGAACTTACAATTTCCATTAAAACTCTTTGGTGATCCACAAGAGTCTGTCATCTATCTTTGCCCTGGGACCACAATCACACATGTGAATGAATGTAACAAGAAAGATATTTGCCTTCTCTTTTAAAGAATTAGGTGCAATATGGTAATTTCTTTTTCTCATGCACTCTGTATGTAAACAGAATCTTCTACTAGGAGAAAATAAAGGGGAAGATGCTTACAGTCACTGAAACATTTTGTAACTTAATTTGTGCTAGACATGGGAAGCTGAAATATGCAGTGAAAATACAGATTATCTTTAGATTTACCATTGCATGTTTTCATCTGCACTCACCAAAGATGCTATATATTGACTTGTTGGTTGTAGAGTTGGTCTTATATATTTTTTTCCTCCTAAAATGCTCATAATCTTCTGATTATGTTATTACTTAGAAGGGCAAACATCAGTACAATGCTCTTTTCCTATAGCACTGCTGTTTCACTTGGTTTTCTCATGTTGAAACCTTTAGTAAGAGAAGAAATCAATCCAGGTGTAAATCTGAAATATTCACCAGAAGTGCTTAGCTATTTTCAATCTTCATTTTGTTTTCCAAAACTTACATTCTTCAGCCTCTGTATTTGAGGAAAAAAACACAGCATACACCTTAAAAATCTTTGTCACTTCCAAAATCCCAGTGTTGCTACACAGTACTATTATGTGAGCGAAGCAAACTTTAACAGTAAGAAAGAATTAACAAATTGAAATAGTAGGTGAAAGTGATTTAGATCTCTTTTTCCAGTTTACTTTTAGACTGATATTAACTTGTTATAATTCTTATGGTGGTAAGTCAGATGATATATCCTAATGGTACTTTTTCAGAGCTGTGCTAGGCATGAGGAGAATCAAATAAATTCAGGAATGGTAATGAAGCCTGATGGGAACAATAAATTATTACATTATCAATGCAGTGCTCCTAGAACAAGCCTTCAGTTTATACTTGTGTTCTTTATTAGCTGTTCTGTCATGTTAAGGGACTCCATTTGGTTGTGATGAAATAGCAGCCATGCCCATAATCATCTTCTTAAATTCATTATTTATTAATAATTGTGAAAAGTTTATGAAAAATAAATGGCTGAAGAATACAGATTGTGAAATGAGCTTTTTCCAGTGAAAGATTTTCATATCTAGATACTCTAACTTATTTTGATGTAATTCTTCAGACTTACAGGGAAGAAAGAAAGGAAGGAAGAAAGGAGGAAAGAAAGAGAGAAAAAGAGAAAGAAAGAGAGAAAGAGAGAAAAGAAGAAAAAAAGGAAAAGGAAAAAAGAAAGAGAAAGAAAGAAAAAGAAAAGAGAGAAAGAAAAAGAACAAAAGAAAGAGAAAGAAAGAAAAAGAGAGAAAGAAAGGGAGGGAGGATGAAAGGAAAGACGGAAGGATGGAAATTATATTTTTTACAATAGTTAGGAATTAGGAAGCAAATGGCTCCTTCTTAAAAACCACTATTTTTTCATCCAGTAGAAAGAAAATATTTTGAAATGTCAGCAGATATTTTAGATATCAGATATTAACAGATACGTTGATGCTAATGTTTTAGGGATTGAAAACTTACT
This sequence comes from Perdix hodgsoniae, assembly GCA_035772895.1. Taxonomy (NCBI): domain Eukaryota; kingdom Metazoa; phylum Chordata; class Aves; order Galliformes; family Phasianidae; genus Perdix; species Perdix hodgsoniae. Next base: position 1,406,882 of record JAPSGF010000069.1, read on the forward strand.
TTGCTTTTACCTGAAGTATATACGTGGAGATGATTAGTAGATAGTGGCTGTGTGTGTGTGCAGCTGTTTTTAACATTTTTAGAACAGTTGAGAATATTTATGTGAACATGTCTCAAATACAGCCAGTATGTGTTAGGACTTGGAAAAAATATGTGACTGGTTAGCAAATGTGTAGTCTATTACAATAGCATATGCACTTCATTAGAAGGGAGTCAAAATAGGTAGACTTTAGGCTCTGATTCTACAAGATTTGTAGAGAGGGAAGTGCTGTGTTCTTAGCCAGAGTGGCAACTCTGATGTTCAAAGTTCATGGCCTTAGCAGGCAGCAGTGCTTTTATTTCAATACTTCCTTTTGTTCAGGGAAATGAATAGGATTTCCCAGTCCTTGTTGTATTCTATACTGGTTTACTAGTCTATATAAACATTCTTGAAATCTGTATTCTACTATAATACATAAAAACACAGATGTGCTTTCACCCTGAGAAAGGAAAGAGTGGACTAGAAAGATTTGATGGGGTGACCTTATGATAGAATGTACAGCAGACTTCAGTTACATCTCTCTCCATTTCTCAGCTGCTTCTTGACTGACACTGCAGAAATTTTTTCATGTCACAAAGTCCAAAACAAATCAACGCTGGGAAAAGTCTATTGAAATTGGTTTAATAGAGCTCAGAATTTGTGCCCTATGTAAACAGTTTTGCCTTAGCAGACACGATTATCTGTATTTTTCCCCAGTATTCTGCACTCAAATCTCTGGTGAAGAAATTGAAGAAATCTGATACAACTTGATATAAGTGTTCACACAAGGTTTTGTTTGTTTGTTTTTGTTTTGTTTTGTTTTGCTTTTTATTGTTTTTTTTTTTCCTTCTGATATTTTTTCTTTACTTGTTCACAGTAAGCAAGGATCATAGAATCATAGAATTGCTCAGGTTGGAGAAAGACCTTAAAGATCGTCAAGTCCAACCACAACCTAACCATACTACCCTAACTCTAACAACCCTCCACTAAATCACGTCCCTGAGAACCACATCCAAATGGTTTTTAAACACATCCAGGGATGGTGACTCAACCACCTCCCTGGGCAGCCTATTCCAGGGCTTAACAACCCTTTCTGTAAATAAGTGTTTCCTAATAACCAACCTAAACTTTCCCTGCCACAACTTGAGGCCATTTCCCCTCATTCTGTCTCCACCTGTCCCCTCACCTGTCACCAGTGAGAAGAGACCAGCCCCGCTCTTGCTGTAAGCACCTTTCAGATACTGGAAGAGAGCCATAAGGTCTCCCCTCAGCCTCCTCTTCCCCAGATTAAACTGCCCCAGTTCCTTCAGTCTCTCCTCATAGGCCGTATTCTCCAAGCCCACACCAGCCTTGTTGCCCTTCTCTGGACCTGCTGCAGCACCTCCATGTCCTTTCTGTACTGAGCTGCCCAAAACTGAACACAGTACTTGAGGTGAGGCCTCACCAGTGCCGAGTCCAGGGGCAGGATGACTTCCCTAGTCCTGCTCACCACCATTCCTGATCCAAGCCAGGATGCTATTGGCCTTCTTGGCCACCTGGGCACACTTCTGGATCATATTCAGCCAACTGTCCATCACTACACCAAGGTCCCTTTCCATCAGCTTTCCAGCCACTCCTTCCCAAGCCTGTAGGGTTGTCTGGGATTGTTATGATCAAAATGCAGGACCCGACACTTGGCCCTATTGAAACTCATATAGTTTACCCTCATCAATCCAGTGGCCCATCAATCCAGTCTATCCAGGTCCCTCTGTAGTGCCTTTCTCCCCTCAGGCAGATCAACACTCCCTCCCAATTTGGTTTCGTCTGCAAACTGACTGAGGGTGCACTCAATCCCCTCATCAAGATCATTAATAAATATGTTAAATAGAAGTGACTCCAGTACTGAGCCTTGGGGGACACCACGCATAACAGCTTGCCAAAATTAGTGAATGAAATAAGAAGGAAGTGTAACAGCAGAAATCGGTTATGTAGTGCCAACAATCTGCAAACTGCCCTTAGCTATCCAACTCTTTACTCTCTTATCAGGTATTCCAGAAAGACAACCCTGCTTCAGTCCCTGTTGATCTAATTCTACAAACTTCTTCCCCTGCGATCATCCTAGTTCCCTCATGACTATTGTGCTTTATGCTGCAAATCAGTCTCCAACCATTCTATAGTTTTTCTTGTTATATCTTCCGTATTTTCTTTGTACTGGGGACATTTAAAATGGTTTTGATGTGATTTTGCTTTCATTTATAACCTGTAAAAACAGCAAATTCCTTTACTGTCTAGTGTTTAACATTCTTAGATCATGCTTTTACTGTTAGAAATCACCATTAGTATTCTATAGGGTAGGGATTTCAGCTGAACTAATATTATTTTTAATATTCTGAGCTCTCATTGTGTGACAAGTCGTGTTTACTTCAGTGCAACTTACAATATCCTTTCTTTCTAATATTTTATTGCTATCTTTCTTTATTCCTCCTACACCTTGCACTATCAACAAATGTAGAACTTTGGATATCGTTCTGGAAATTACAAGTAATCTTAAGGATTTCTCAAAAAAATTCTTAGAACTATTTTAGGAGATGATTATAACAATGTTATTCCCCAGCTTGCTTGTACTCCAGAGCATCATGTCCTGTATGACATCCTGGTCACTAAATTGGAGAAAAATGAATCTGATGTATGGATCATGTGCCGATTAAGGAATTGGCTTGGATGGTTGCACTCAGAGAGTTGCAGTCAACAGCTCAGTGTCCAAGTGGAGACCATTGATGAGTGGTATTCTTTGGGGATCAATAATGAGACTGCTGTTATTTAACATATATCTAGATAACATGGGAGGTAGTGATAGGATAATGGAAAATGGCTTTAAACAGCGAGAGGATAGATTTAAACTAAATATCAGGAAGAAATATATTACTGTGAGGGTGGTGACACACTGGAACAGGTACCCCAACAATGTTGTGGATGCCCCCTCCCTGGAAGCATTCAAAGCCAGGCTGGATGGGGCTGTGAGCAACCTGGTCTGGAGGGAGGTGTCCCTGCCTATAGCAGGGGGTTGGAACTAAGTGATCTTAAAGGTCCCTTCCAAGTCAAACTATGCTATGATTCTATGATCATTCTCATGTGACAGAGGCTGTGTATATGGATGGTAAGGACACTGCTTCAGCAGTATACTGGGGAAATACATCACTTTTAGACTAACTAAAAATAAGGATTTTGAATAACAAAGGACTTGATCTAATCATTTACAAAGGTGTGCAATATATTTATATCTGGTCTGCTAAAAACAATATTATCTCCTTTATTTTTTGTTGTACTCTATTTAATGATTTTTATTTCAGTTAGTGAAAAGCTAATCAATAGTTCCCAGACATCTTAAAGTTGTTTAATATTGAAGTCTTTCTGTAGTAATTTACTTTTCAGAGTTTAATAAAAATCCATGACAAGCTGCAAAATACACTTTTAGGACTAAATCCTTTTATTAGCTTAACTGTAATAGGAACTTAATTGCTGCGGAGTCACAGACACAAACTGATAACAGTATCCTGGGTACTTTTTCACATCTTCACTGAACATATAAAAGGTAGTTGCATTTTACAGGAACAAAAAAATTGTTTACACTCTGTTTTACCAGTGATGATCTTTATAAACACTAATCAATTTCAATGAAATTTGTTGTGCTCTACCTGTTTTCAAGCAGAGTGAATATTCATTATGTATACATTTTCCATGTAGCTTAAGACATGAATGTTGGGAAGAATGCAAAGATGTAATGAAATAGAAAAAATAAGATTTCCAGGAATGTGATTCTTATCTGTGCTACACTAAATGAGGTTCTATTCTTTGTGTTTACAGTAGTCCATGTGACTTTTAAGTTTTTTTGTTTTGTTTTGTTTTTGTGGTATGTATGTTACACTATCATATTAATAAGCCAGGAAGACTTTCTCTTATTCTTTGCAATCAGTCTAATTATACTGTGATCTTTAATTCATTAGGTTGACTGCTACATAGATCAACTGCATACTCACATATATACAAAAGACAAATGCAACAGGCTTTCAGAGCCTCCTGTCTTCTTCCACCATCAAGACAGATAATTATGTAACTCAACATGGAGATAGTCCTTAGATGGCTAATGTGTCATTTGTAATGATCTGCACTTTCTTTTCTATTGTATAAACCCAAGTTTGGGAAAATTAGTTGTTACTGCAGTAAGTGGTTTATAAAAGCAGCACCTCTGCCTCTCCACAGTTTGTGACCAGTCAGCTCTCAAGACAGAGCTTTGGGAACTTCCTGGATGTGCCTGTTCCCTCACCAGGGCAGTTCTTGATATATGTGTACCAATGAAAAAAAACTGAAATGTTTGATTCATATGGCATGTGAAAGCTTAGTGATGAAGTTCCAACATCTTCCAACAATGTTCAGATGTCAGAAAAGGGCCACTGGAATTCAGGTGACTTACTGTTGTCAGTCAACACTACAGGGCTGCGTTGCTGTACCAAACGTGCTGTTGGCAACATCAAACTAGGCTAAATTTCTTATGAGCTTTTACCAACACCAGTGGAAATACTTAATTGCCATTGTTTCCTGCCTCGGACTTTGCATCTAGATGCTGGCAATGAAGTAAGTGGTTACTACAGTGATGCATGAGCTTTATAGAGCTCACTGACTCCAAGCAGTGGAATTTAATGTGATCAGTAGTTGTACATCATCCTGAATGCTAAGGTCTTTCACAGGTAGAATATCACATCAATGGGGAAATACACCATCTTCCCAAGTGAGAGAAGGATTTAAAAAGGAATCTAAAAAAAAAATAATAAAAAAATAGACTTCAAATAAAAGACATCCTTAATGACGATGAGACTGAATTGATCTATTACTACATAAATTCACTGCACCAAGAAGAACAGTTATTAGTTATCAGTTATTAGAGTGAACTTTGCCAGGCATGAAAAGTTCCTCTGACATTTGAATGAATTTGTTTCTTTTCCATAGTGGCAAAGCTGAATTAGATATAAGAAATCTACAGAAGTTAGTGTCAAAAATATAATATTTGATTAATGTTTTTTTCCTTGCTTATTTTTGTAGCTCTCATTCTCTAATAATTTAAAATGTTAAATGCTCAGTAAATTAAGTCAGTGATTCCTCAGTACGTTATAGTTGAATGGATTTAATTAACAGTTGTTATTGTAGCAAAGTCTGTGAAACATCACCACAAGGAATTTGCACGGTTGTCTGTTTACTCCAGAGTCTTTTTTTCCTGTCGCTCAGTAACAATATGCAAGTAGTTGTAGTTTCCAAATCTGATACTTGCTTAATCCTGGCTTTCAAGATCAGAATGCCTAAGCTGATCTTGCAGTTCAATTTCATTAACAGAAAAGGTAATCATAAAACAAAAGATATCACTTTGGACAGCTGAACAAAATATCTGTATGAGATGATATGAACAAAACAATTGTATGTTAGTCCAGCCTAACTTCTTTCCATTAGTCTTAAATGTCAGCAGTGATGAGACTTCTGAGGGGGAATGAGTGACCCCACACCTATATTCTACCACTTCTGTGAAGATTTAGCACTCTGTGAAGAGGAGCTATGGAGGTTAATCTGCCAGAGTTTTGCTGCATTTGTGAAAGCCACATGGTTTTGTTTCACACTTGGATGGACCCAGCTGAAATGGCTGAGATGCAGAAACTCTACCCTCCTTGCTATTTTGACAGAAAACGTATACGTTTTTGTGGTTTAAACCACAGCCTCGTCATGCGTTTTAATTAAATTGACAATGGGACAATTTGTTTATGCACAGTGCATTTTATCCAAAGATTGTTGATTATAAAAGCAGTATTATTTGGTGGTTTTGAGTTCTAGTATACTTCCCCATTGGAGCTATATTAACAAAATGAATTTCATAGAATCATAGAATCCTGGAGTTGGAAGGGACCTCTGAAAGCCAGCTATCCCAACTTGCCTGTTGAAGGTTTGGATAGAATAATTAGAGACAGAAGGTCTCAACATTTATGGATATTCTACTTGATTACATGCATATGTGCTTATTTTACCTTCCATTTATGAATGAAGGAAAAAAAAACAACACAATAGGTAATGTCTTCCATGACCATGTTTTCTTGGTCATATTTATCCTTTGTAGATCCTGCTGTTCTAGTAAAATAGAAAGAATTTGTGCAATCATCTTTCTAAAAGAAAACAAAGGGAAAGAATCTTAATAGTTTTCAAACACTTAAATGTCTTATTGAAATAGGGTGAATAAGAAACAAATGCTCACAGCAAATTGGCCTGCTGATCAGGCAGGTAATACTGTCCTAGAAGCTGTGAACTCTGACTGAGCTGCTACAGTTTTCAGCAAGTGAGATTTCTGTGGTGTAGTTACTGCTAGAGTTCTGTTCTCTTCTACGTCCATGTTATTAAATCATTATGGAAATTTTCAATCTTTTTTTTTCAGATTGTTTTACACTTATATGATTAGATGAATATGTTTGTGGCCCTGAGAGCCTTGTGAATTCATGGCATTCAATAGTTATTGCCATTAGATCAAAGCACTATATTTTATACAGGTCAATTTCCCCCTTCTTTAAAGTAAGAAAACATTCAGTACGAAATGTGTAGATTGTTTTAAGGAAAATTTCACTAATTATGGTCTGAAACAAGGCCAAAAATCTTAAGAAAAATTTTGCACAATTCTTCACTCAGTTAAAAATAAAATTAGCAGCATGGTAACTTGTTTGCTTATGATTACTAACATTTTCTCTGGGAATTGACATCACAGAAATATTCATACTGGCAGCCTTTTTATTTGTGGCAGTGACCTCTTTTTAAGTTGTTGGGACTCTGTTCAAATGTTTATAGTAGTCTTATCTTCTTTGCTCTCGGGAGGTAACACAGCTTTAGGCTTTCCCTGGAGACTTTATCAAATCAGTTTTTGTACTGAGTATGACAGCTGAAAAGTTAAATAAGGATCTTTGACTTCTCTAAATCTCCCAGGCAACATAATCATAACCTCGTTAAATAGAACCTTATGGTAGAATCATGTGAAAAATTGTCTCAAACATCAGATCATGAGGTGAGACAAGCTACTGCCTGCCCCCAAAAAACACACCAAGCCTGATAACAAAAAACCCAACCCCAGAAAGCCCCAGCAAAGTAACTGGAAAAAAAGGAGTTGGAAGTAATGCTGAAAAGCTGTAGGAAAATAAGATACTTATTAGCATAGTGGCAACTGCACATACCTTGTTCCATGTGTTTGCACGTACGTACTCTGTTGCAATGTTTTCCTGTCTTCATTCTTGCCTAGCATCAGTCTCTCTTTGTTAACTTATCTGAGAATGCCCTGAGATAGGAGACTCCCTTAAAGCACCCGAGGCAGTACAGGAAAATGTCACATGAATAGGGTTAATTGTATGAGCTGAGTTGTGTAGTTCTTTTATATTTTTGTTTGTGGGTTGTTTTTATAGGGTTTTTTGTTTGTGTGTTTGTTTGGTTTTGAATCTGACCATTGTTTTTACCACTAGCCGTTGTAACAGGCCAAGATACTTCATGAGTCCTAGAAGCAACTCATATGGTTTAGTGGAGAAATACTGGTGACATGTTGATAGTTGGACTGGATGATTTTGCAAGTCTTTTCAAAGCTTGGTGATTTCATGATTCAATTTTACAGAAAATACTACTGTAACAAGTACGGAATAGCTTTAGACAGGTGAAGCAAAGAGGCTTCCTGTACCCATTCTTTGTCACTCTGCTCTAGTGTTGTCCCACCAAAACTTGAGTGCTTCAGTTACATCAGTGCAGTCTTTCACAACATCTGGAGTATAGACATGGGAAGTTATCCCTATGGAACTGCAGGGATCCAAGGAGTGTGTCTGTGCATGTAAGTGGTGGTAAATTCGCCTTTCTTTGAAATAACAACTACAAACTGGATAAGGTGTGTATGCCTGCATTTGGGAAGCTGTGGGACACATAGCGGGAGAAGGAAAATGAAGGAGTCTTTTCCCACTTTGGTGTTGTGAAGAACTTTGTACTAGCCAATGTGGTGTTGCTGTGGCATTGTTTCACATCACTTGACAGGATGTCAACCATGTTTAGAGACTTATGATAAAAAGGAGAATAGACGTAGACATATAGCTGTATGAGTCTATGTAGATAGACTAATGAATGAAATTCTTTAACTCAAGGTCAGCTTTTTGGGCAGCTGCCTAAACACAAGCCGTAATTGAAGCTCAGATCATGACAAGCTGTATCTACTGTAATTTGCCAGCATGTCACTTAAGATTTCAATGTTATGGAATACTACACCTTTAAAAGTCTAAAGTGACTAATCTCATCTTTGAGGAAGAGAAGTGTTTGCTGGAAACAAGCAGGAGAGCAATAAATCCATCAGAAGCCAAGAAATGCTTGGTGCTATGAAGAAAACTGAAGGCCTCATTTAGAATAAGTAGCAATAGGGGGATGCTTTTACCTGCAGGAAGATTATGTCCTTTAAATCAACTTTAGCTCTTAGGGGCATTTTCCTGTTTGCTAAGAAGCAGGATTCATTCTAGACCATATGATAGCCTTTCCTGCTGTTTTGATGTAAGGCCTTCTCGAGCTTATAAATCACAAATAACTTAGCTGTTTGACTTCATAGCTCCCACATCTGCAGTTCCATGTATTCAGTATGTCATTCAAGGTAGATGGGGTTTCATCAATCTTCAAAATGCACTGAGAGATAAATTTCCAGTGTTTAATTTTTCACTCTGTCTGAAAACTTCAGTCACAGGAGAAGAAAGGCAAACATAAAACAAAAGCAAGCTTGCAGAATATTAAATGAAAATCTTTATGCAGTTCCAAAAGTAGTAAAATTGTAATTAAAAGCAAAATTTGTATCAATCTTGTACCTCACCCCATCTCAGTGCTATAAGAGGAAAAGTCTGGATATTCAATTATTATTATTATTTTTTTAAATATAATAAAGGTAAATCAACACAACTTTTGAAATTGTTGTGATGCTTCTTGTTGAATTTCCTTTTAGAGGCAAGATGTTTATTTCTTTCTCTGTCTGCTGTTATGAGTGTACATAGTGTATTATTTTTTATGATTTAAATAATTATCACGCTTTGAAAATAGAGGCTATGATCAATGGGAAAACATTATGTGTAGAAAGAAAATAGGGTTTTTTAAGCTGAAGTTTGTTAAACGATCAGTAACTAGAAACAGGCCTGTGTGCCAGGAAATCTTTTCCAGTTTCCATAGAAATATGTGCTGTGACTATTTACAGGTTTTGTAAAGGTTGGTCATCATCTGTTCTCATAATTTCTTATGGGTTTACATTGTTCATGATAAATTGCTCTGTGCTGCTTAGTAATTTTGCATGCAGCTGTAGAAGGAAATGAAAAATTTTAGTAAGATTTTAAAGAAATATATTTTAGAAAATAGAAGTGTCTAGCTTTTTTTTTTTTTTGAGATAACATATTCTGCGCTCTTTCAAGAACTTCAAGGCTGAAAAAAACCTTATAAAAGCTTATGCAAATATTTGTCATATTAAACAGGTAGAGCTCTGCTATGCTTGCTTGCCTAAAGGGTTCAGAATTCAAACAGTTCTGCCTCACTTTTTGTCTCCTTTCCCTTAAAAGGACAGAAGACTACCCATTACAGACAAGTATGTATATGACAAAAGGTAACACTGCCAATTTCTGTGCTTAAAAAAAAGGAAAAGATACCATCTCTCTTCCTTCCTCTTTGTGTGCAAGGCTGCTGAAAGTGAGTATTTAAGTTAGAATACTTGTTTTTAAGAAAATTATAGAACAACGTGGTTGTATGCTTTTCATGAAGTGCTACAACTATTGTCCTGTTTATACCAGTAATTTGGTTCCCCCCCCCCCCCCCCCTTTTTTTTTTGGTACCAGAATAATAACCTCAAACTGCTCTGCTATGTCTAGATATTTTTAGCTTCATCTAAAATTTTAAACTCTAAAATGCATTAATTATATGTTATTTAGAAACCGTTTGAAAAATCTATGTGCTCTGTCATACAATCAGTTATGATTATTATTACATTCACATAGCCAAGACTTCAGATCCAATCCAGCAACAGTTGGTGGTATAATCCGTTATTGATATTAATTGCTATGATAACAAACATTCTCATTAAGGCATCATATCAACCATTTACTCCCTCGCTTACCCATACATATTAAAATGCTTGTAAGATCTGAAATCTCATTGGAAGGTTCAGAACAAATTTTAAACACAGACTTTAAAATAAATAAATAAAAAAAAAATTACTCTAGCCATATGCAGACTTGTAGGTTCATTAGTTCTTCAAATACATGTCAAATATCTTAAAAAATATGTATATATTCTCAGAACAAATATTTTTTTTTCTGAAGTGTACTGATGAAAGAGGAGCAAAACAGGCAGAAAGCATGTTCTTTAAGTGCTCAGCCTTGCTCTAGAGTCACCAGAAGTAGCATCCAGAACAAGACTCAGATGTAGGTAGAACCTCAGGTGCTACTCCAGCACTGGCACTGGTCTGACTCTGTGACAGAGATTAAATTACCTGGCTTGAGATTTTTTTTCTTAATTTAATGTTAAAGTGTCAGAGAAATTCACCCTTAGACTGTATAAGATAGTTCATGCTTTCCATTATTTATTTTTTAAACGTGTATCAAAATAGTTGTATGGGAACTGCTGAATCATGACCTGAACCTCTGATTGACCACCTGAGGAGAGCAATGAGTCAGCCGTGGGAGCACAGTTGAAGGTAATTCACCTGTGCTTCTGGAAGGGGGTAGAGCCTGGCTGCACCACTCCTAGATCCCATTTAAGTGCTGACTACCAATAAGGAAGGTTCTCTTTCTGGAGGTTACTCCTCATAGAGAATATTGTAAGCTTCCAACATTGGTAAGTGTTTTCTACTTATTATCTTTCTGTTGCTCCCTGATTCTACTTAGCCTAAAACTCTATATGCCAATTTATTTTACACCTCTGTATGCTTATTTATTGTACAATAGTTCTTATTGTTTTTTCATAAGAAAAGAAGTTTTAACTACTTTTTTTCTAAGTGATATGTGCTGGGAACTTTGTAGTGTGGCATTGTTGATATTTATAATCGTTCTTGGTTTTGAATTCTCTTCTTTTCAGATTAATCTTTGTTTATTTCTGCTTAGTGCTAGACACTTCTCGGTGGATGATAACAAAAGCTAATTGTCTGTGGTACAGGCAAACAATTTTAATGATTGTTCTATTTTCAATATACTGCATACATTTTTTTTTTTGTAGTAATAGCATCTGTTTGTCTTGAGTTAAAAATCTACAGGCACTAATAACCAGCAGTGAATGCATCGTTTCTTGTAATTTTTTTCTTTAAAAAACAAATTATTGTATGAAAGATTTTCCAATTTTTCTCTTAAGGAGGAGCTACTGAATTACTTGTCTAATTTTAGGTGCTCCAGAAACAACTGTTGTGCTTTTTCACCTGATTCAAATATTTGGTGAAAATGTAGACAGAAACAAAATGTCAGATACTTTTCTGTAAAATGATCTTGTGCTATGATTTCCATAAAACCAATTAAATTTTGAAACGCTAATCTAACACACTTTTTTTTTTTTCTGATGACTTGCACTAGTTGTGAGCTAAGTTTAATTTCCTTATCCTAGTTGAGGTAGGATCCTAGATTTGATTTACCTAATTTATGGCTGTTTTGTGAAGGAAGAAAAAGACGCTCCAGTCTAAAAACAGGCCTTTCCCTCAGAAAATGATTAGTGTGTACTTCAAGTTTTGGAAATCAAGCATTCTGTTATTTGTGGTGATTGTAGCTGTTTGCAGAAGTTGTCTACATCAGCTGAAAATCAGGTCATGTCAGTAAAATTCAGTATTACAATTGTAAATTTATTATTCATACTATGATATTCTCCTACTAGTATATTTATTTAATGGTACTGATTATCACGTATGTGGCTACTTAATATTGAAGTTGAGTATCAGGTACATTAAACAATGAGAAAATTTCTAGTCTTGTTTCTGGTAGCTTGAGATTGTACATCTCCCAAAAAGAAGTGTCTTGCCATCACAGCTCTAAAATCTGCAGGTTATCTAGAAATGTTGTTTTTTTTGGTTTTTTTTGTTTGTTTTTTAAGAAAAACTATTTTCTCTGCATGTATTTTGGTAGTCTTCAAGAGGCATCACTTACATTGGGAGCTATTCAGGGGGATGTGAACAGGCTGGGGAAGTGGGCCCATGTGAACCTAATGGGGTTCAACAAAGCCAAGTGCAGGCTGCTGCATTTGGGCCACAGCAATCCCAGGTATTTATAGAAACTGGGAGAAGATCTCCTTGTGAGCAGCCCTGCAGAGAAGGACTTGGGGGTCTTGATGGACAAGAAGCTGGACATGAGCCAGCAGTGTGTGCTTGCAGCCCAGAAGACCAACTGTGTTCTGGGCTGCATCAACAGAGGAGTGGCCAGCAGGGAGAGGGAGGTGACTGTCCCCCTCTACTCGGCTCTTGTGAGGCCCCATCTGCAGTACTGTGCTCAGTCCTGGGGACCCCAGTGCAAGAAAGATGCAGAGCTCTTGGAAAGGGTCCAGAGGAGGGCACTAAGAAGATCAGACGGCTGGAGCACCTCTCCTATAAGGAAAGGTTGAGGGAACTGGGGAAAAAAGAAGGCTCTGGGGAGATCACACTGACCTTCCAGTTCTTGATGGGAGCGTATAAACAGGAGGGGGAATGGCTCTTTATGAGGGTGTTTAGAGATAGGACAAGGATAGAACAACCCTAAAACTGAGACAGGAGAAGTTTAGGCTAGCTATTAGGAGGAATTTTTTCACATAGAGGGTGGTGAGGCACTGGAATAGGTTGCCCAAGGAGGCTGTAGACATTCCATTCCTGGAGGCATTCAAGGCCAGATGGGATGTGGCTGTGGGCAGTTTGGTCTAGTGGCTGACAATCCTGCACGTAGCAGGGATGCTGAAACAAGATGATCCTTGAGGTCCTTTACAACCCAGGCCATTTTGTGTTCTTCTCTGCTTACACTCATTATCATAGTCAGTCTCCTTTAAATAGTCTTCATACACAAGTGTGCTGTAACATTATTACTGCCAATGCACAGTGTTATTTTCTACCTCTTTTACTCATTTTTTTTCTTCTCAGAAAGCTACTTAGTAGTGATTTAACATTTGTTCTGCAAGTCATTTATCCCAGTTCAAGTACCAGCAATCAAAGATTGAACCTGCATTCAGCCTTTGTTCATATGTATTTCTTATCCCACTAATGATATTTTTGAACTAAAACAGAATCTCTTCTTTTTTACTAAGACCTTCAATGAGACCAGAATGATTAGTTAACTTTCTTGTGGGAGACTTGTAGTGTCGCCTTCTCTGGAGAAATTGAAAACCTGCCTTGACACATTCACATGTGACCTGTTCCAGCAGGGGGATTAGGCTAGATGATCTTTCAAAGTCCCTTCCAATCCCTGCTATTCTGTGATTATGGAAAAATGTTGAAATAGTTAAGTTGGTAACCACATGACATACAGGTGTTATTTTGAGGGGAAAAAAGTCATTTGTGAGTGTCATGGTTAAATGCAAATCCAACATTTAGTCCATAACTCCTGGGAGATCCCTATACACAAACCAAATCTGTGTTTGAACCTGAGCATACAGCACAGCTCTTGGCTCACATCACCAATGGAAACTCAGAACAATTTAATTATATACCAAGAATCCCTTTGTCGTGCTTTTATGATATTTTTGGTCATTGGTATATCGCATAATAACGTCATGTACACTGGTGGTTAAGGACTTAATGCTCCAGTTCTGGCTACTCATCCCAAAAGAGAAGGACTACATACCCCAGAGGACTTTGCATTCAGAGAGGAGATAAAATCCCTGACAAAGTCATGGGACCTTGCTCTCTTTCCTTTTGCTTGTCCAAACTTCATGTCTTGCCTCAGCATTAGAGTAAGGCTTTCAGTTTTCAGGTACTCTCCATCATTACATTTGATTTATAAGCTCCAATTCCAATTATATTGTATTATAGTGTTATCTTGCATTTCAATATCATGTTTAGTAAATTAGTTTGTTTCTCTTCAGATTGTTTTGCCACTGTTTTGTCTTTGGGCCCATCTCTCTACCCTTTTTCCCTGTTTCCCTTTCCCAGGGCATGGATACATGGGTCCCTTCCGTGGAACACAAGCCATGGAACTGGGCCAAACCAGCCCTTAAACCATCAACACCCTTGGAGGCTGGAATGAAATTATATGAACTATCAATGAATTTCAAAGTTAAGTTGGTGACTATGTCCCCTGTATTTTTGTTATAATTATTATTTTTTTATATAGAATCATGTTTCTATCACCATTTCACATGATCTGGAGGGGAAAAAAGGTGAAAATAACTCTTAATGCAATTCAAAAAAACTGTCTTGGATTTTTTCTTGAATGTGCAGCTTTTATGAACACCATTTCAAGGAAGTAAAAGGAAAAAAACAGTTTGGTTAATGAATGGGTTTCTTATGGATCATGATAATGAAATAAGTTGTGTTGTTAAATTGCACCTGTGCTCTCACACATGGTACAGGTAAAACTCAACATTTTCAAAGATTTCTCATTTTCCAGACCATTTAGTTCTTCTGTGCAATGTGTAATGTAATGTAATTAGGTTCCTTGTAAGGGTCTGTCTCTTAATATACAGAAGCCTGACTTTAGTCTATGCTACACTCCGGGTTGCCTACTGGTTCTTAGCCTAGAGAATTCTGTGAGCCATCAAAAAATCTATTTGGCTGCTGAAGTAAATCACCAACTGAGTACAGTACTTAGAGCTACTAGAAAATGTAACATTTATTTTTTGGGAAAAAAAAAATCCGTAGTGATGCTGCTTCCAAGAAACACGCAATAAAACAAGCACTTTAAATACTGGAATATGTTGTATAAACTACTGTACTGTATTCTTGGAATATCTGTGAATAGTTGTTTTCTATCTGTTAAGTAGTATTTGTAGAGTGTTTGCCTATTTTTTTGCTTTTTATGAACAGTATGTAATATTTTTGAATG
Source organism: Perdix hodgsoniae (assembly GCA_035772895.1). NCBI lineage: Eukaryota > Metazoa > Chordata > Aves > Galliformes > Phasianidae > Perdix > Perdix hodgsoniae. The sequence goes on from JAPSGF010000069.1 coordinate 1,421,923, forward strand.
AATACAAAAGGAATATATGTATTTCTGTAATGTGTGCAAATACTTCATGTACAAGTGTTTTCACATTCCCATAAAAATGTTTCTTGTTTTGTTACCTATGCCTCAAGAAAAGGACTTGTGAAAGCACATAGCTATAGTTTGCATTTTCTGATATCATAGAGATGCATTTTATCTAAAACAGTACTTCCAGTAACTGTACAGACCATAGTACTGCAATTGCATTTTCCAAAGCTTGCATACAGAATTCAATTACTATAAAATCACCTCTGATACACTATAACTTCAGTATCCATGCTGTCATCTGTTTTCTTCAGACCTTGAAAATATTTTCTTCTTGTCACAACCCAGCCCCAAGTATTAGTGCACAGAAATCTGTGTATTTGTATCTATACACAGATCTGTAGTCATGAAAAGATAGAGGAAACTTTCTATTTCAGAGGAAGTTATTTATTTCTCATATGCTCAACTTCACTGAATAACCAAGTATGTGACTTCCAACTAGTAAACTAATTCTTCCTTTAGAAGGGATAAAATCCTTGTTATAAGACTTCTAAATCTAAATCTCATGCTCTTTTTCTACTTATCTATTCACACGTTGTTTTTCACTGTAAGAAAAATTGAAGTACAAATGCAAAAATGTTTGAGGCTAAAATAGTCAATAGAGTGTGATCACTTTATAGAGTAGAAGTCAACCTACCTACTGCCTGTCACTAGGAGCTGTTAAAACTGGGTATCTCAGAAAGCATGTGAGACCAAGACAATCATGTCATTCACTGATTCTATCAACGTTCTCAAAGAAAATCCTGGGCAATTTCACTTATTTCTGGCCAAGAAAATACTTGATGCTAGATAGACACTAGAGCTCTGAAAACTGAAACACTGGACACCTTTCTAATGTTACTTTACCCTGAGCTGTCTAACAATAATGCAGTCCACCAGCAGATAGTCTTCATGCAGTTTTTCACAAGCACTAATGTTTAGCTGGAAAATTGTAGAGGATGTTAGGGTGTTTTCTGGCCTTGGCTTTGCCTGAACTGATCTTGTATCAGGATAGGAAGATGTGCTTTAAATTTTCTTCATCCTTGGGATCCCCTAAAGGGGAAATATCAAGTACAAATCAAGGCAGATGCTTTAGTCAGGATCAAAGGTGAGTTGAAGCAGTGGAGCACATTCCAGTTTGCACCTGCTTTCACTGGGCTTGGATGGAAGTCCACTTGGTGGGCTATTCACTTCCATATTTCAAGCCTGAATTTCATACTAAATTGTAAATGCAGTTGCTACTATTTATAGACAGTAGTAATAATCATTATTAGTTATCAATTAATATGCAATTCATTAACAGCTCAGCCAGTGTGTTTTTTTTCCTGACATGAAATTTTGGTTGTTTTGATCAATTATGTAAATAATGAAATATATCTAGCTGTCCAGCAACTATAACTTAGTATCCAAATTGTGTCTCAGGTGTTCATCACTAAAAAATGAGATTCATTTATCATAGGTATTCTGCAAAGCTCATTTAAACTATGTTGTTTTCATTAATTTTTTTATCCATTATTAGAGTCAGTCCTTCAAATGTCCTTCTATGTAGGGGGGGGAAAAGCACTTAAAAGAATTGAACACTGTTTATACAATCACAAAAAGTTTTATTAGAAAACCGAACTTTTAATCATGAAAACCCAATTGATTTTACTTCTCAGGAAATAATTTCAAATGTAAGACTTGGGAATACTTACATGTAGTAAACTTTGCTTATTTTCCTACTGCCCTTTAGGCAGTAGAAAATTGAAAGGGTAAATCACATTGCCATATATTTCATTAAGGAACTTTTCCATACGAACTTTACCTGACTGAACATTGTGGACTAAATGTTAAATTTGCATTTAAATTCTGAGATTTGAATATAACAGTCTAAACAAAGAAATAGTTGTAGATGCTGTGAATAATGGCTATATAAAAATGTACTTTACTATTTATTTCTCCTTTTTCTTTAAAAATAAAAATCTAATGTGAGATGTTAAATTGCAGTAATTTAAATGATGGGCTGCAAGTCTGCTTTTATTATAAAATAATGTATTTATGGTATATATCAATTTAAGATATTGGTATATCTGATATTTAATTTAACTAATCATAGTATAAATTATAGTGAAGCAATAGAGGAAATCAGTGCATTTCAAATAATATTCATTACAGATATGATTAGTTAAGTCATAGACTAAGAGTTGTAAACCAGATTGTTCTAGTTTAAAAAAATTTTTTTTGCATTGGGGATGATTTTATGCCAGCTGTGAGTGCTGGTAGATACAGATCTACCTTGTGCCTAAGATGCTCATGTTTATATTTGAGGGTTCTTTGGGGGGAGGGTGAGGGGAAGGGTGAGGAAGGCAGGAGGAGAGAGTGGGGAGGGAAAAGGTGGTATTGATAAATACATGAAAAGAAAGATAGAATGGAATAGGCTGTAATAAATATTCTCCTGTATTTCTTATACCTCTAACCTTACAAAAGAAACAAAGAGAAGGAATGAAAGTAATGAAAATAAATGGTTACTAATTGTATTTCTACAATCTTAGCTTGCAGTGACACTGTATTTAAGGAGGGAAAAAAAATGAAAATTAGTAGATTAAAGATAGTAATGGCTATCTAAAGGAGGGAGAAGAAACGTGTAGGCCTCTCTGAAAATGTCTTCTATTTATTTTCATGGAAACTACAACAGATACAAAGAACACATTAACACAATTGGATAGAGTAAATTCTCAGCTACAAAACTCTTCTTCAACGTAGTTGCCACCATTAACTATGCAATTTCACATGCAGTGTGCCACTAGTAAAAAAAAAAAAAAAAATCTGCACCGGTGGAGTTGACCCATTGTCACTGTCACCACTGCTGAAATGCACCACCCATCAACTCATTGTGCCCACATCCACTGTCTGATCTGCATCAATGCTTAGTAATGTCAGTGGGTGCCATTATTTTCCCATGGAGGAATTCAGTTCCATAACTTTGCTTCATATTCACCTTTATGTCAGATTCCAATTTGTCAGACTGCCCCTCTGCTGCCATATGTCAAATGGCAACAAAACGTAATGGAATACTGGTGTGTATATTCAGTCTCCACTGCTGTGCCACTAACATCTGCCTCTGATATCATGGAACAACATGATAAAACAGCCTTCTTATTTTCTATGACTTAAGCAAGAGCTACCTTAGATTTTGATATTAGTATATGACAAATAATTGTGTTTTTTATCATCTAGCTATTACCTAGGTGATAACATCCAGTAGTTTCTTGCTTTTTCTTTTTTAAGTGTTATAACTTAAGCAAATCTCATTTTTCAAATTATGTGAATCTGATACAAAATTTCTGAAGGAAAACCTTGGGAATTTTAGAACTGGTTCAAAGTCATAGTATTGTGGCTTTGGGGCCTTCTTTTTTGGGGGGCCACTATTGATCTCAAACAGTGCCAAGAGGGAATTAAGTTGTCCTGTACAAGCTGAAAAGGGTCTGAGTACATGGAAAAAAATGTCATGCTGTGGATAAAAATCTTCTGAAACTTCTCCCAGGCTGGAGTACTTTCCACTCTATAAAAATGAGAAACTTGAATACTATAGGTCTGGAAAGCATAAGAGCCTCATCTTGAGAGGTGGTTCTCTGCACATTCAGGTTCCAGGTTACAAAGCCAATGCATCCATTGTTCTCTGTTTCTATTGCAGGATGCTGCTATTTCTTTTAGTTGTCTAATTTGCTTCACAGAAGGGGGAATGATAACTGCTGGTCCAAAAGGCTCATTTCAGTTAAACTGCACATACGTGATGTTCAGCAAGAGTGAAATAGTGCTCTTAATTTCATTCCAAACACATGTCAGCATTGCAGCCCACTTCAAAGCATTGTTGTCTTCTTAACTAATAAATACACACAAGCAAATTGTTCAAAGCCCTGCTTCTTTGAAGATTCATGCTTGCACATAGCTTCAGACAATTAGTGTTCCTGCTGAAATTGATGGAACTGCACTTAGACTTTCATCTTGGCTTCAGTAAAGATATTTTCAAATTTTCAACTGGCTTGAGTAAGACCAGATTGATCTCAAAGCATTTCATGTATTCCGTGCTGTGTTATAACACAGAAGGAAGCCACGTTTGTGAAGCCAGATGAGATTTTTATCACATAAGTGTTTTTTTGTCTTTTTTTTTCCTTCTTCAGAGATACTGTAGCATTCAAATCAACCTATAAAAGAAAGGCTCTGGTCCAACTTTCAGACTTTTTATGTTATAACTTACTGCATCTTGTTTCTTTTTAATAGATTTCTGCTGGCCTTTTGTAAAAGTATTTGTGTTTTTTTGCTAAAGATGTTCACTACCTACAGTAATGACTGCTATGACTTGGCATTGTGTCCCAGATGTCTTGAAGAAATTCCTCTTCTTGCTTGCACCACTTGTACTGTTCACACTTTTAATGCCTCCCCTTTCACTATCTAGGTAGGCAAAGCTTTGTCCAAGTTCTTCTGGATTTAGACTATGCAGTGTTTGTTGAAGTTCAGTCTATTGGTCAGAGTTAGCAAAAAAGAAGTGAATAAACAAATCATGGTAATAGTCTTGACTATGTGACTAGAAGACAGATTATGAGAAGAGGGAGAAAAAAAAAAAAGAACAGCAAAATAACTATTATTTAACAGGATGAATTATCCTTGGCTCAAATGAATCTCTCCCTTGCCTGCAACCTGTCCTAAACTAATTTACACTTAGAGATGTTTGCTGCCATTCATGAGTCATTGAGTAGATTGCCTTTAATCTCAGCCTATCTACTTGTGCATCCCATGGTGTCTGCGTTCTCTTTCCTGTCCCCTTTTCAAGAAGGATTTATTTTTCTGCTAATTTCATGTTATGTGTCTGTAATATTCAAGCTAGTAGGAATTTATTTCTGGTGATTCTTCTGAACCCACCCTTCTCCCCTCAGCAGCAATGGTACATATGATGAGTTGCTTCATTAAAAGAAATACAGAATTCAGAGCTTATTTGAAAGGTGTTACTTTGCTAGTACACCTTTAAGACATAAGAGACGTCACAGGATCACAGAAACACCAAGGTTGGAAAAGACCTACAAGATCATCCAGTCCAACCATCCACCTATCACTAATAGTTCTCGCTAAACTATATCCCTCAACACAAAATTCAAACGCTCCTTGAACATCTCTAGGGTTGGTGACTCCACCACCACCCTGGGCAGCCCATTCCACTGCCTGACCACTCTTTCAGGAAAGTAGTATTTTGTATATCTTGTACATATAATTTATGTGTAATCATATGTAATAAGATGCACATAAGTTACAACTTTTTCAAAACATTCCTTTCCTACTGTTAATTAAAAAAAAACAACAGAAAAATAAAGACTTGTTTTTCTTCAGATACCTCCTCCAAAACTATTTTCCAATTTTTAAATACTGCTGCACTAGCTATTCTATTCCCTATAGTCAATTTAAATAAAGGACTACATTTACATTTTTTTTCCAGGGAGTTGGTTATTGTAGCTGGTTACAGTGGGCAGCAATAGTACACATGGGATTTTGAAGTGTTTGTTCTTGATGGCAAACATTAACAAGCAGAATAATCCATGGTTAAATTGTAAGAAGTTACCCAAATAACATGACTTCGTAGCTATCTTTCCAAGCACAGCCTGCTGTAGAACATCTATTTTGGCCAGTGTGCAGGAGGAATTGAAGACTTTGTCTCATTTGTTAAGCTGGGATCAGCCTATGGTGATCCTACAACCCTTGCTTAATTAATTCCACTTTGGCTTTGGACTTGCATCTCTGTTTTGCACAGCAAATGCAGCTGTACTCTGACTGCTGCTGGAAGCAGATATAACTATCCGCAATGCACTATGGTTTTCCTACTGAATATTTATTCTTTTGACTCATTTCATAGTTAATATGTGCAGGCATTTGTGACAGGTTACTACTTGCTGACTGATTGGCACAATTAATTTCCATGTTCCAGTTGAGCTACGATCACGAAATACAATTTGCTCATTCATTATTGGTATATAAGGGGAAAAAAGTCTCTCATTTGTAAACTGACCTTTCTGTTAGAGATTGTTAGTCCTCAGGCTGAGGTTTTAACATATTCAGGTGGCTTCCTACATATTAGGTAGTACTTTTGAGAAACCAATCTGTATCTTCTATGTAAACATCACAATTCAGATTAATGATTTTGGAGATCTAGGCTTGTTAAATATACAGAGAATTCCAATTTATTTATTTATTATTTTTTTTTATTTTTTTTGGCTTTGTTCCATATTCTGTTGTGCTACATCATGGCTCCAAGAGGATTTACTACTTCAAACACCATTTTGTACCTGTGCAGCTATCTGACTTGTACACAAACTTGTTCATTTCTGTTCAACATAGAACGTAGATGGTGCTTGTTGAGTCTCTTCTCGTATCATCTTCATACCCAGATTACACAAAGGAGCATTAATGATGTCTTGCAACAAGACGAGTTGTTTGTACCAGATTTCTTGTTGAGAATGATATACTAGAAGACAGTAGGGAAAATATTTCATCATATTTTCTTTGCTTACCTTTTTTGAAATCAAGCATCACTTGAATTTAGAAGAGGTAGAAGTAGATGGCAGACCAAGAAAGTCAAGTAACTATCAAATACTATACCTGCTAGTAAACTTCTGAAGCATTTATATCATTAACTTTTTCATTTGTTGCCTGTTTTCTAATGTTGCTCTATTGGAGATTCAACCAAACAGCACTGGTTTTGGCCAGACAATTCAGTGCAAGGACCAGAATGTTTGCTGACAAACTCCGCAAAGTGTGTGATTTATCCATTATGTTATTTATTCCATGAAATTATGTTTACTCCAGCTCACAGTGTGACAAACACTAAGCTATAAGAAGTACAAACCCATAAAGTTCTATTTTCTGTCCTGGCTGCTGAAACCGAGATAATGTTCTGTATTTTGCTGTTAAACTTACTGCATACATTGAGAATTTCTCCTTTTTTGTCACTTGAAAGATTTAATTCTCTTTTTACTTAAGGAAAATATTCATATTATTGAAAATTATCTCATGATGTAACATAAAGGAGTATTGCAAAGAAAACTTAGTATTTCATGTGTACAGGAAATTTTAACTCTTAGAAGGGAACTAAACAAGATCAAGTAAAGCATAAGTCAATGTCATTTTTAAAATAAAAATATAGTCTTTGTGTAGAACATATGAAATCCCTGCTCGTAACACAACACACAGAAATGATTAAACCAGAACTAAATCAAAAATTACTATATAAAGCACATAGCTCCAGTAGCGTACTACTGACCTTCAGTAGAAGAAGTTGTTAGTAGCAGGCAACCACTCAGTTTTAAAACAGAAAAAAAATGAATAGATAGAATTTGATACCTGATAAGAAATAATATTGAGCAAATAAAAAGGCAGATGCTGTCAAGTAAGTAATATTTCTTCTCATCTCACTTAGTAGTAGAACCTGTGTAAAACGGTGATTCAGATAATTTGAGTACACATGTGATTATATCACTCTGTAAACAACTGGATCACAGTGCGTAATAATGTCTTATACTGATTCAAGCATAGCCCGTATCCCTGTGAAAATCTCTCAACTTCTTTTTGTTGAATTTTATATTTACTTTATAATTGTATATTTTGTAATTATTACATGTTATTTACTTCATTGTTTGTTGTTTGTTTGTTTGTTTCTCCTAGTAGAGGTAATACAGAAGTAATTCTATACCTAAAAATGAAACTGTTCTCTTCTGAAAAAAACATACATCAGTTTCAAGGTAGCTTGATAGTAACTAATTATGAGATGTTTTTTGGCCTGCCTTTGGGCTTCCAGTTCTTTGCCAATTAGTCATTCCTCCTCCATTTATCTGGGCAATGGGTTGAAGTTGCAATTGTTACTGAAAGTCATTTTAAATGACAGTGATAACATTTTATTGTCAAGACAAGTACTTAAAAGACTGTATTTGACTGAGAGGGAACTAATAAATGTTTTGAACGAAATCAGGTAGAGGATGACTTGAACTGAGGTAGGATAACGATATGGGAAGGTTGTTAACACAATTCTTTGTAAATCTTTTCACCCACTGCTTACCTCAATCAATCAGTAATTCTTCTTTGTGTCTCACGTGGCTAGAATTCATAATGTAAGGATGCTTCTTCCATCGGGTATTTTCCAGAAGATAAATGTCTTGTCTATGGGAGAAAAAAGAAAAAAAATAAGTATGTGTTGGTCTGCAAAGTGACCAGGGAGTTGAAAGGCTAAAGCTGAGTTAGAAATGGACTGAGAGCTATGCTTAAGGGATACTGAAGAGTGTCAAGTGTAGATTGTCACCTCTTGACAATTTTCTCCAGAGAAAACTGAAAACAAGAATTCATGCAATGCTAGAAACTATTGTTAGAGTTAGCAGAACAGTAAAAGGTATAATTTGGGGACCTAATATTTGTGATTTGTGATAGAAATCACATTGAATTAATCTATAAAGTGAGTAAGTACTGTGTAGGTTTTTTTTTGCTTGGAAGGTTTCTTGTGCAGGAAAGATTTAATGGAAGTTTTTTATGTTCCGCACAAGTGTTTTCCATTGTCTCAAGGAAACAAACAGCAGTGCTGGTTAGTGAGACAACCCACACTCTGAAAGACAGGGCATGCTGAAGGCTAGTTGATTAGATCTCAATGATGTCTTGTAATTTACAGAGTAAATGTAAAATTCTAAATGGAATTGTGTTCATAATAATTTTCTGAACATTTTAGCATATTCTGTAAATAAACTTGTGAGGATTGCCCCATTTATAAATTTCTAACATGAACTGATTGGGATTTACTTTTTCTCAGTGCCTAATATTTCTGCTTCTATTCAGTTAGAAGGTAGGTAGTTCTAACCTTTTTTTAACCTCTTCCAAGTTGCCAGAGATTATAAATAGTTTCCAAGCATACTCTCATTAAAAAGGTTGATTCAGTGTTATGACTTGCATTAAGGGGATAATGTTTACTATGTGAGAACTTCTAAAATTCAGCACTAATTTACTAAACTACCTTTGAATTTAAACACCATATTGAGTCATGATGATCTGAGATCTTTAAAGAAAAAAAAAAAAAAGTACAGTGAATTTCTTTTTGGTAGCTTTTTATGAAGTGATGGTAGGTCTCCGCTGCATCTAAACCACCTGCTAGTGAGACTCAGTAGAGATTCCAAAAACATTTCAAGCTAGGCGGGATTAAACATGTCTATTATCTTAAACGCAAGTACTATTTCAGAGTTCAAATGGGCCAGCAGCCAAATATTCACTCCTTCCTGTTAGAAAAATATATCTGCTGGTAAGGAAGCACTGACTCCATTTACAGAAACTAAGTTATCGTGGTACAAAATAATTATTCAAGTAATTGTATACTGCTTTATTTGCAGTCTTTCCCTACTATAGCTATGTCCTTCTCTTGCAAAAGCAGAGTCTACCATACCTTTATAAGAAAGAACTTTCAGGCTTGTCTATTGGCTAGCTTCCTGTCTTGTTCTACGAATTTTCTCTTATTTCCAAGAGATGGTTAAACTTCTTCCATCTAGTGACCATTAGTGCAGATAACGTTTGGACTTCCTAAAAATAAGCATTCCCGTGGTGATGTGGCTTTGAGGTTTGTGTAGTCCTCCTTGTGGATTGAGTTTATTGAAAGGTATCTTTCAGAAATCTGAAATCATTCGTAATTTTACTGCACTAGAATGATAGAAGCAAAGGGATTGTTCGCTGCTTTGTTAAATTCACTCAATACTTTCACATTGATATTAAAAATAAATATATTCAGTTCAGTATTATGGTTAAATAAAACTACTATGATCTATAGCTGGAGTGAAGGTCTTCACATGTGGCATATTGCAAGATGTTTTCTACTGGAAATCTACAACTCTTTGGTGTTAGAATGGGTTTGAATTAAGTCAAATTTTATTTAAATTGAAGACATATATTATCCTTTTACATGTGGGGAGGCTCTTGTTTATTGATAACAGTTATCAATAAACAGTATAAACAGAATCAACAAGAAGTTATTCATCTCTTCCTTATCTTCTGTACTACATCAGGCTACAGTAACTACTCATTTTCTGCGTAATCTTCACTTTATATTTTTCAGAACAATGACACAATTAAAACAATTGTTGTATCTACTTTTGCTTTCAAAGGCTATTTTGTGTAGTGTAATACTAATGTCAAGTATTGCTCAGACGCACAAAACTTATATTTCAAAGATAATATTTTTTTACAAACTCTTTTTATGTTTGGTAGGATTTTCTTTACCATAGAAAATAGGCTTCCTGGTAATATTTTGTTTCATACTTCTGGACGTATACAGTCTTTTGTATCCTGAAAGGTATCCTGAAAGCTATGCTGTGTTGTATTTATTTTTTGATTGTTTGTTTTGTTTTGGTATAATTATTATGCGAGGGAGATTAATGGTATTGTTTTCTTCTTTCTTTGGTGATTTAATTGTTATTATCTTCTAGAGATATACAACAGAGGTATTAAGCGGATATAAAATATGCAATTACTAAAGCAAAGTAGCAAGCAGTAGATAACAAAGATAAGAATGAAATTAACCTAGGGCTGGAAAACTTCCTTTTAGTCCTTATTAAACTCATGGTGCTCTGTAATCCATTTTTCATCTTCCTAATAAGAAAGTAAATAAATCAATAAGGACTTATAAGAGGGCATATTTTGGTAACAAGATATGTAATTAACTGGATAGTTATGTGCTGTATCTCATATTGATATTGTTAAAGCCACTCATAGGGCAAATTTCTGTCCTAACAAAGTTGTAGTAAATTAATTTGGGAAGGTTTCATTGCGTGTGCTTGTATAAAACTTAAAATCCACTTAAAATTCTCTAATACAGTTAATAGAGGACTACAATTAGGCTATTGTGAGCCTGTTCCTTTTGTTCTTGAGGGAGTAGCGTTAATCCTTTGCATGACTAAGAATCAGTTTTGCAGCTGAGGTGAAACTCTGTCCAGCAATCATAACCAAGTTCTACAGCTGAGCTCCAGCAATGTAGAACATGATATTTAAGAGACAGTTTTCTTAATGTTACTTTAGATTTTATTATTTGCAGATTTTAAATAAACCCCCCCTGCCTCAAGCTACACGATAATATATTTTTATATATTCTTTTATAATCTATTATAAATGAGATAGTTTTTAAATTCTTCTTAAGCAGTGTCATAAACAGCCCACAACAGAATAAACATTGATCCAGGAAATCTAGCTATAAACAGAAAATATGAAAATATAGGCAGCAAAATAGCCTGCTAAAAAAGAAAAAAAAAATCTTCATTGACGTTTCTGCTTGCCTTCTACCTAATTAGACTTGAGCTGCATTGTTTGCTGCAGTGTTTTTTATACTTTCCTTACAGCAAAATCTTACCATTATGCAAATATTTCTGAATGCATGATTGTGGTAAACATGTTATCAGTCATATGTAAAGCGTCATGAATTCCTATTTTTCCTTCTTTTAAGTTGCATGTAGGAATAAGACACTTAAGAAATAGAGTGAAGACATGATTAAGTAGCTAGATGATTGATTTGGTGGTTTTTGTCCTGAGGATGCCTTTATATGTGTCGTTTTAATCATTCTGACATATATATATAAAATGAAAATGCTTCCTTACCTATGAAATCCTTGCTCCCTTCACTCCAACTACATCGTCACCTTCCCTAGCTTGCACTGGCGTTTTCTGTGGTATGTAAATAACAGAGTAATTATCACACTTAGAAATGTTAATCCACTTCAAATCACCCCCAGTGAACAATTCAGATTTGCATTTGAACTAACAGTCTGCTGTTGTCTCGATCATCGCATGGTGCAAAGTATTTTTAAAGTTTTGGGATCAGAAGTAGGCTTATATTCAATCAAGCAAACAAGCTCTAATCTGATAACTGTTATAAGCCACTTGAGCAACATAAATCGGATATATGGTAATTCAAGTTTAAGAAAAATCCGTTGTCTCTAATCACCTCTCTATCATTGTTTATAACAGCTTATTTCAGCATCTCTGAAAAAAAAAAAAAAAGCCGATTGAGTTTATTGTGATGTATTTCATGTTTATGAATGACAGTAATCTTTTCTACAGTAATGTACATGCTGATTTCTCTGCTAAATTTAGAGTATCAGGGTTTATGGGGATCAAAATAAGATACCATGGATATTTTTCTTTTTGTCAAGATGTTGTATTTCTCTTTAATTTATGCACCTGTATTTTTGCAAAGCTTTTTTAGAAGAAATTTTTCTTATTCTGTCAAAATTGTTTTTCAGGAGAATGCAAGGGGTGTTTTTTTCCTTGCTTCGATAGAAATTGACTGTCATCTTCACTGCATTTATCTGTACAGTACAGAGTGTTTACCTTTGGGATTTGACAGTGTTGCTTGTTACCTTGATACTAATTGCAATTTGAGTGGAATAAACACTGGGTTGTAAACAGTGCTATATATTATTCCAGTAGATGCATTTATTATTAAATTAACAGAAAGGCTTGACAGAATTCTTTCGTAAAAGGACCCTATAAAATTCTGGAAATTAACCAATCAATAGACATGGTAGCGTTTTATCAGTGTGCATAAAAGCTTTTTGTGTTGCTTTTGTTATTTGAGTAACTTAAAAATAACAAATGAAATGAATAGGAATAAGAAATCATTGATATAGCTGATCTAAAAAGGATGCATTTAATGGAAAACAAGAAATGAAAGAAATGGAATAAAGAAAGAACACTTTGGGTCAAACAGTGAAGAAGAGAAGCTCAAAATTCTACTATTAAAAATAATGGAAATAATATTATGGTATTAGAAATAATATCCCATTGTCACTTGCACTGTGTAATTGTAAGCTTTCCAGAATCACTTGAGAGTGAAAGATTTGGAAATATATTTGCAGACTTTAATCACAGAAAATGTACTATATAATTTGAAGTACTTTGCTGTCATGTCTAAGAGACATTGTAAAAGTTATTTGGAGATTATAATAACAGAAACATCATTTACAAAAGGATATGTGCTACTACAACCTGAAGGAGAACAAGTCCATGGGATTTGATGAGATTGATCCACAGATTCAGAGGGGACTGGCAGATGAAGTTGCCAAGCCACTAACCATCATATTTGAAAGGTTATGGAGTCTAGTGAAGTTCCCACTGATTGGAAAAGGGGAAACATAACCCCCATTAACAAGAGGGGAAAAAGGAAGATCCAAGAAACTACAGGCCAGTCAGTCTCACCTCTATGCCTGGCAAAATCATGGAGCAGATCCTCCTGAATGTTCTACTAAGGCAATTGGAAAATAAAGACAAGGTGAATGATGGTAACCAACATGGCTTCAGCAAGGGCAAATCACGTCTGACAAACCTGGTGGCCTTTTTTGATGTAGTTAGAGTGTCAGTGGTTAAAGGAAGAGCAACTGATGCCATCTACCCGGTCTTGTGCAAAGTGGATGAACCATTCACTTGATAAGGAATTGACTGAATGGTAGTTCTCAGAGTTGCGGTTAATGGTTCAGTGTCTTAGTGGAGACTGGTGATGAGTGGCATTCCTCAGGGATTGGTGTTGGGACCAGTGTTATTTAATATCTTTGTAGGTGACATGGACACAGGGATCAAGTGCACCCTCAGCCAATTTGCAGATGACATCAAGCTGAGTGATGTAGTTGACATGCTAGAGGGAAGGGATGTCATCCAGACAGACCTGGACAGGCTTGAGAGGTGGGCCCTTGCCAAACTCATGAATTTCAGTAAGGCCATATGCAAGGTCCTGCACCTGGGTCAGGGCAATCCCAAGCACAGGTATAGATTGAGCAGAGAATGGCCTGAGAGCAGCCCCGAGGAGAAGGATTTGGGGGTGTCAGTTAATGAAATATTCAATGTGAGTTGGCAGTGTGCATTTGCAGTCAAGAAGGCCAACCATATCCCGGTTTGCATCATGAGAAGTGTGACCAGGAGGACGATGGGGGTGATCCTGTCCCTCTACTCTGCTCTCATGAGATCCCACCTGGAATAATGCTTCCAGTTCTGGAGCCCCCAGTACAAGAAGGACATGGAGATGTTGGATTGGGTCCAGAGGAGGGCCATTAAGATGATCAGGGGGCTGGAGCACCACCCCTACGAGGACTGGCTGAGCGATCTGAGGCTATTCGGCCTGGAGAAGAGAAGGCTCTAAAGGGACCTTATAGTGGCTTTCAAGAGGGCCTGCAGGAAAGCTGGGGAAGGGACATTTTAAAAGGGCATGTAGCAACAGGACAAGGGGAAATGGCTTTACACATGAAGAGGGTAGATTTAGACTAGATATCAGGAAGAAATACTTTACTGTGAGAGTGGTGAGACACTGCAGCAGGTTGCCTAGCAGTTGTGGATGCCCCTCCCTGGAGGCATTCTAGACGAGGCTGGATGAGGCTTGTTGGCAATCTGGTCTAGATGAAGGTGTCCTTGCCTTAGCAGGGGAATTTGAACTAGATGATCTTAAAGGTCTCTTCCAATCCAAACTGTTCTATGATTTTGTAATACTACAAATGTTATTTTCCATATCAATTTTATTTCTGAAATTCACATATGGCTTTTAGTTTACTACTGGCAAAATACTTTCATATGTTTCACAGAATTTTGAGTGATTGCTTTCTCTTGGTGGAAAATGACAAGGTTTGTGTTTGTTTTTGTTTTAATTTGTTTTGTGTTTTTTGTTTACCTAGAGGACATACATAGTGAAGGTATTGTCGTACTGACTCAATTTTTGGAAAGCTAAAACTGTCCGCATAAAGAACTAATGTGAAATAGTAGTGCACTCTAAAATTGCAATCTTAACTGTTCTAACTTTTTCTCAAATAGCTAATACACTGGAAAAAAATGGCATGAAATTTATGAGAATTTAAAAGCTGTGACTCCTGGAGTGTAATGAAGGAGGTAGTACCTCAATCCATAGATTGAAAATATCAAGCAGATTCCTTTGAGTTGAATCCAGTATAGTTCAGCTTTCTGAAAAATAAGTCATCATGAGGCTCTCATCTACACATCTTGCCCTACATGCATGAATTGAGGAAATCAAACATTTCTGCTCAGTGGTAACAAAACCTCTTCCTGAATGGCTGAAGTGCAGCAATAGTCCCCAGAAAAGCATCTACGGCACAGACACCTCAACAAATAAAGGGGCATTTATTCTCCTGGATTTCTTATCTTTTAATTAGTTATTAGTAGGAGAGACTCTTGTCTTATCTTGAGTAAGCATAGCTTCTGCAAAAGCCTTTGGGAAGTAACCTTGCCAAAAGCCTTCTGGAAATCCAAGTGAATGATACCACTTAATGCTCATCAACTTTTTCTATGTAAACTGATAATTTTGTGGGAATTTTGAGTATAAAATCCATGTGGAATTTTTCTAAGTATTTCATATCTCTGCATTCCGGTCTTTGTCATAATTCCTACCTGTTTTCCTGATAGGATAGCCAGTATAGTAGTCTGTAGCCCTTTTATTCATAATAGGTATCCTTTCTCAAGAGTTACATCTCTTCAGTCTTTTATTTCTCTTCTCACAATGTCTGATTTGAGCAATAGTTTATATATCTCAGTTTGAAACTCAGTAACTAAATATTGGAGTTTCCTTTGCTCTTGCACAAATTATCTAATCCTGACAATTGCTACTGATTGATTTATTAATCTGTGCTAAAACCTCTTCTATTGACACTTTCCTTCTTTCACTCCATCTCATCCCTTGTGAAGAAGGGAACCTTTATGACCTTCTCCATACCGAGCACTGATGAAAAGATTCACTTATGTCTTCTTCTGTGGTCTCACCTTTCTTTAGTGTTCCTTTCGTATCTTGGTAATATACTGGATCCACTGACTTTTCAGTCATCCTACTTCTGTCTTTGAAAACTATTTTTATTATTAGTTTTTGTACTTTCTGCGATTTCATACCGAAGTATTACTTGTCTTGCTTCATTTTAGTCTTATGTTTAATTTTCAGCTTTCTTTTCTCATTTGGATATAAATTCCATTGTCTACCCTTTTGATATGTTCCTTCAATCTGTTCATTTGTTTGTTTTTTATTTGTTGAAAAAAATATTTATTCAGAGACATTCAGGTGTAATAAGCACCACCTCTTACGGTCACCTTTACAGTCATCCAAATATATATATTTGTGACTCTATAGAAAGGTGCAAAATATAAATACTGAAAAACCTAGGAATCAAGAATCTGTGATAGGTATACAAGAGTTAGCAATCCCCTGTTTTATTTCAGGTTGTGGAGAAGTATGGAATTTGAACTTTTACTTTTTTGTTGATTTCTAAACATCAGATTGTCATTGAGCAAAGGAGTTTTTTTTTTTTTTTTTTGGGTTTTTCTTTCCTATGTATTTTTAAATGTACAAGATTTTTTTACTTTTATATCCATTTATCCTCAGTTCTCCAGTCTTCGTTATTAATGTTTTCATCCTTATAATGGCATGTCCCTAACTCTTGCCTGGATATGACTACTTGTGCCTATCATTTTACATAATGAAGTCTGACATGATTTCTTTTCTCTGATATGTTTTTGTGGTATGTAGATTCAGTGGCATTCTAAAGTCCAAGTCTTGAGCGTATATACTGTTGACCACATTAGCAAAGATTTAGATGGGAACAGAAACTATGAGCAGTTTCAAATTTCTGGTGAAGTTTGCAGGGATCTTTTCAATACAGTTTTTTTCTGATGATATTTTCGTGATTTTTTTCATCCATCTTCTCAGTTTGCATACAGATTTTATTGCATAATAGTTGTCCTCCTAAAGCAAATTATCATTTCAAAAACAAAAGAACTCGGCAATATAAAATGGAATTATTGTAACAGAAGGTGAAAGTATTTTACAGATAGTATAGCTCATTGACACTTGAAAGTGCACAATTTTAAAATATTTTATTATGTAGCTGAGCAAAAGTGATTCAGGTGCTATGAAAAACTGACTCACCTTTTCCTTTTTTAAGTATCAAGATATAACAGCTGTGTTTGAGTGGAAAATACTATCACTACTATCATTCATTTGCTTACATTTATGAAAAGTGCTTTTTTTATAGGCATCGCTGTAAAATTGTATTTCAAGAAATTGAAAATCTTAACAATTTCTCCAAATCTACAGCCAAAGTCAGTCAGAGGAAAGTTTCTTGGCAGTAATTGATCATAATGATGTTTGCAGGACCATGGACATAAATTACATGTTAAAACACTGAGTTCTGTCTTTTGCTTATTGTTGTTGTGTATCTTAGAGCGGAACTTCAAAATAAACACAGTACTTACCTATTCTTGAAAATTACCTTTCTCTCTGCTACTGAAATCACTTGTAACCTAGACTGAACAGGTAGCAGAAAATGAAGCCTTATCAAATGACATTGGAATCTAAAAGACTAGAGAAAGAATAGAGGAATTATAGTTAAAAAAAAAAAAAAGTATGTACTGTGGAATAAAACTCCCTAAGAAATACAGTGCATGCCATAGATAGATAGATTTTTGTTGATCTGTAGAAATACCTGTGAATGCTGTCTGTGGTTACACCATGCATGAATTATTGATTTTCTTCACTTGTGAGATAAAAATTATTTATAGTGTAATGTTTCCTAAGTACAGCTAGAGGCTGTCAAGTGACGTGTGGAAATCAAACTCTATAACCACAGAGCAGTTTATAAAGCAGGTATATTTAATCAGCCCTGTTAACATACTGGATGCAGAGGGGGTATTCCCACCTATCCTGCAAGAAAGGCACATACTTAAAGAACAAGCTGCTTACAGATGCACTAGATTTTCAAGAAAAGGTTGGGTTGTCAAAATGAGTTCCCAAAACGATTGATATTTTTCCCCGCCCCAAGTTTCAGTTCTTTTATGCATGTGTGGTATCCCTCAGTGGTCCCTAGGGGTCTTCTGAAGAAGGATGTATGTCTTTCTCACTGTGTACTCTTTGACCTGGGTGGAGGACACTTGACTGGCTCTGGCCGGTCATCTTATCAGGTACAACTCTGTCCAGCAGTCCTCTGCTTCTTTGTTAATTTGTGGTTTCACTCTCTGGTCCTGCTACCTTGCATTCCAGAGATAGGATAGCTAACAGTGTTATTTGGACAAACAGGAGGCCACTGTCTGAACTAACTGTCTGAGTCTGTAGAAAAGCGTCTCGTATTGGAGGCCAAAACCTTGTCCTGACCAGCAAGGTCAGAGCTGTAGTGGCTGATTCATCACCCCATCAAGGCACATAACTTTTAACTGAACTTATTTTTCTTAATTCACAGGTATACTTGCTTACAGCCCCATGCAAGAATAAATGTGCAATTAAAAGTAATTTATATTGAAAATATTTTCTGTGGGACTCAAAGAGAAACCTTTTATTTTTGTAGGACATGGCCTAATTCTTGAGTTAAAGCACAGCCTAGTGCACAAGCACAGTCTGCAATAAATCTCTCATGCTTGATCTTCTGTTCAGTTCTTATCCAGCCCCAGACTGCAGTTATTCTCTAACCAGCGTTCTTGGGCTAAGATCAGCATCAATTTACATTTTCTGTGTTTTCATCAGCTGTGTGGAGAGTGCTGCAGGTAAAAATCTACACTGAATTTCATCATTCAATGACATTTTTCTTATGGGCTAAATACAACACAATCTGTTCTCTCACATTTCATTCTATAAAAAAAAAAAAAAACAAAAAAACAAACAAACAAAAAGATTTGGAGACATTTATGTAAAATATGATATTTTTTTCTCCATTCTAGCCTTGAGATGATAAAGTAATCTTTTCTACTTCTCATGGATATTGCTCCCTATCATTCTGTACAAATTTATTTTCCTAGCTAGAAGAAATTATTTGCTAGGGGTTATCTATTAAATCAAAAGTAGCAATCAGAAAGCCAAAACCCCAAAACCTAGTTTTATTTTTTATTTGACCATTATACAATAAAGTAATTAAAGTTTTCAGATCTCAATAGGAATCAGCAGTTTTGATCACAGCAGATGAACCTGTGACAATGTAGCACAATGCAAATATTCAAGCCAATCTGAGAAACCTTCTTGAGAACGTATAGTTGAAAGAGTAGTCATTTTTATTTCTTATTTGTGACAATCAGGAAGTGAAGGGGAGAAACGGCAGTAATGAGAAAAATACCTTCTGGTCTAATCTTTGAGAGGTGCTGAGTCAACAGGAGTTTTAAAACCATATTAGAAGACTGAGTTCTGACAATGTGAAGCTTCTAGCTGAGCAAATCTGTTGGAAGGATCACAGTAAAAGTCATCAACATTAACATTTTCTCAATTTTGTCATTCCTTTTGTCATTTATCTTCTTCAAAATTGTGCTTATATGAAATTATGCTCATTCTGAGATTGAAGACAGAAAATAAACGCATAAAGTGCTTAGCTAGCGGGATTTAGTTGTCTTTACCTTCCTATTGAAATGCTGCCAAGTAAGAAATTATGATGAACTGAAGCTGAAAGGCACTTGAGTTTTAGCATTGCACTCAGCACTGCCTTCCCTTGGATAATAATGTATTTTGAAGCTCATGGGGGAATTCAAGGAAGTAGATGAAGGAGAAAAGAATATGAAATGAGGAAAAATAAGTTATCAATATATAAAAATCTATATATGCAGTGAGTAGATAAGATCTGTATTTGTTGTTTTGTCTATGTTTTCTGCATTGGCATATTATCATTTTGAAAAGAGTGATTAGAGTACTGAATTCCACCTTGCTACTCCCACTTGCAGCTCATAGCTTGCAGTTGGTATACGTGTGAAGGGAGAATCAAGCTCTTCTATTTAAAGTAGCCATTTTATGGAACAATATATGGTTACAGAATAGCTGTGGGTGGCAAATGGTCAGAAACAGAATGTTTGCTGTGGGAAGCATTGTAGATAGCTGATTTTTTTTCATATCAAGTAGTCCCTGAAGAGAAAGAAGGAAAATGAATGTGTGCATAACGTTTATGCTTCTTTAGGGGCACATGCTTCTTTCCAAATGATAATCTCATTTCAAGATTTCTGATAATGTTATTGTTAAGTCAAGGAAAATATACCATAATAAATCTGTTTTGTAAAAAATATATATTTTTAATGAAATACATTAGTGTGTGTTTTAGGGCTATTCATAAATGATTAAGTAAGGAGGAAAGGAAAGTGTATGATTGTAACCGTTCTATAAACCGAAATAGAACTTATGTGTCTCCCTGAATGATATCATATCTCTCAAAGAGAGGGGAAAAAAGAAAGAGAAATCCATCCCATTAGATATTATTATCAATGACAGAGACAATCAATTCCAATCTCTTTTAAGTAATTCCTATGATTACCGCAAATAATAGGAAGAAACAAAAGCGTGGTTACCTTGTTTTCCTGCTCTTACAGCTAGACTGGAGAACTTGTTACCAACTCTTTGTTCCTACTCTAGACACTCACAAACCAAGATTGATTCATTTCTTAATCTTCTACTTGGTAATTTTAAAAGTTTCACCTCTCCCTTATTCTTTCTTTATACAGCATATTTTCCAATTCTTTCTGTAGAGATCATTATTCATCCCAGTGTGGTAACTGAATCTTCATAGAGACTAAAAATAAGGGACTGAAAAATCTACCTCTCCCTCACCTCTTTTCACTTCTGTGAAAAATAACCATGAGTGTAGTTAATCTGTTTAAGTCATTCTGTTTCACAAATGATTTTAATTATTAACTGATCTGTCACTGAACTTTTTTAAGTTTAGACAAATACGTTATAATGTGAGGTTAAAATATGTAGTATTACCAGAGTACTCAATATTCTTAGAAAACCTAGTATTTCAGGTATTGTCCCCATTGGTATGTCATAGTTGCTTCTTTTGTTGTTGTTTCTGTTGTTGTTTGCTTTTGTTATGAAAAAAAGAGGACTGATCACTAGTCTTTTTTTTTTTTTAATGAAAGACACTAATTTAAGAAACCATTTCCTGAATGTTGATCCCAAAAACCAAGATGAAATTTCATATTACTCTGATGCAGTTGCTTCAACTCAGACAAACAGTGTCTTCCACATTTTATCCAAAATGCTGCTAACCACCTGAAGATGTAAGGAGCTTCACACTTTAGGATACTGATTACAGATGGCTTCTTGCTCCTGATACTGAGCTGTGTGCTTTGGTTCACTCACTGTATTGTGATCCCACTGGGCATCTAGCACATGTTTCAAAATTTTCACTGAATTTGTCTCCAAATCTGAGATTATAAGGCAACATGTTGCAGTTGCATAGCCTAAAAATCTTAATTGAAATGTGAATTTGCAGTCCAAATATCTACAGTTTGAATTGCTGTGCTCTTCGAGAGGACTGAATATAATTCAACATCTCTCAGTTTCTTTTTATTTTTCATATAATTTATGCTTTTTATAATCTCATAATCATAGACCATCCCAAGTTGGAAGGGACCCATAAGGATCACAGTATCACAGGATTGCAGGAGTTGGAAGGGACCTTCAGAGATCATTGAGTCCAACTCTGTAATGTTTGAAAACAAGCCTGACTGAAAAATACAAATTTGCCTTGGATAAACTATCCTGTAGCATGGCCTGCAGGATGCTGTTTTTACATTTTTCTAAAAGTTTTCTGTAGCACTGTCACTTTGGCAACATGTTATATATCATAAACCCTGGTGCTGACATTAGTGATGAGACTCCTGGGGCATGAGAGTCAACCAGCAACTTCACTTAATCTGTTTCATTATTAACAACAGTTGAGGAACTCTATTTTAAAGCATCTTTCTTGTTGTTGTTTTTGTTTTCAGTGCATCGTGATAAGATTGAAAATATTCAGCTTCGGTCTTTTGTTACAAGTGAAGAACTAAAATCCAGCCTATTAATAAAGACAGTTAAGACCAGTTTTTTTAGTAGGCTTTTTGTTGACAAGTAAAGTTCTCAAACAGAATAAGTGTTATTCCTTCTCCAGGAAAATGCTTTTCTTATCTTTTTTCTCCTCACTCTTATGACAGCAAAAGGCTGCTAGCTGACTCCAAACAAAAAAAAAATGGTGTGACTGTATAGCAGTAAAATATAATGATGCAGCAAATTTACTCCTAGAATTTTTTCCACAAAGTTGTGTTGGCAAAGTAAAACTGTTGCCAAGAGAATTAAAGCAATTTTTCCTTTGTATAAAAAGGAACGCTGCATAAAGAAGATATCACATATTCTAAGAGAAAGTCATATTGTTAGGATTTCAGTAGTTTCCTATTGGCAATTCAACTCATCCTTTCACAGCATGGTGTTGCTACCGCTAACGATCTCAAATACTAAGTACATATTGTATCAGATCAGCATTTAAAATCTGTGCCATTTCAAACTCTAAGTTAGGAACCTCACAGAAATTTATTTCTTGAAAGATGATAGTGAATTCCAAACAGGGCTTAATTTCCTTAGGAATATTACAGACAGTAAGTATTTTAGCTTAATAAAATGTGGTTCTTTAAAGATTCTCTTTACTATAAATGAGTTCAGAATCTTCTAGCTATATATTTGACTGTATATGAGCTTGGTGTTTCTTAATGTTTTACTGAAAAAAAGCAGAAACAATGACAGCTAACAGCAGATGTTAAATAGGAGAGAAACACAAAGACAGCCATCAAACTGCTCTAGTTTCCTTCAGAAAGTAACAAGGTGAAGATTCATAATACAAGACACGACTAGTAAGAAGAATTCTTCGGTGCCCATTAGTCTTTGTATTTTTATCAGATCACTCCAAAGCACTCCATTTTGCTTATGTTTCTTAGAATTGTAGTAAATTTTTTTTTCAGTACAAAATTAATATTAAGCTGTATACATACCAGTTTTGCCTGTATCATTTCATAATTGTATTCTAAAAAGCAAGGAGAAATAATTTGAAAAGATCTACACTATTAGCTTTAAATAAACATGTGAGAGCTTTAGGAAATTTCTGTAATCTTGCATCTCATGAGTCAGTGAATTTACTAGTTTGACTTAGCTGTCAAGTGAAGAGATTGAATAAGATAAAAAAAGGATCATTCTTAGCACCACATGAATATCACCCAATATATTTACTTTTTGACATGGATAGGATGACACATTTTTCTACATCATTTACTATCATTATTACCTATTTCTATAGGTATATATACCTATTACTTATATATATGAAGAAATAAGAAAGAATTAGCATTTTAAAATAGATGAACAAATAAATTCCTGCTTAGAAAAGAAAAATAGAAAATAATACTATTTTAAAAAAAGATGATAGAAAAGCAAATTATTCAGTACGGTGATTAGTTACACCACATGTGCTGTCTTCAGTGTGAGGCCTTGAAGGTGAAAAGTTGTTTGGCAAGTCTTCTACGAGTTAAGTATATATAACAATATCCAAGTGCAGGTAATGGGAAAACTATTTCATTCTCAGATCTTGGGGGGGGGAAAGGGATGCCAGGTTGTGAATTTTGACATACTGATTTGGGTTGAGGGTTGCACGTGATCACATGTACCATATAATTAGATTTAATGAGGATTAGCTTTTTGTGTGAATGGCAGAATGAACTTATGCTTAAATCTTAGGTGGTAAAAGGAAAATGGAACATGGGGAATGAAGCAGAATAAGGCATGTGCTTTTAATCTGTGGGAAAACTGAAGTGTCTGAGATGGCGAACGGGGATAAAGAGGGCTATCAGACTTCATTCTTTAACAGCAGAGTACTTTGCTGGGAAGGACATGTGGCTTTTAATTTCAAATCTTTGTGTAACTTTTAGGCAGAAAGGATGAAATCAGTGATTTCCAGCTTTCTGTTCCATCCCATACGTCACGGATTTATTTTGAAGTTGTGAGTCAGACTCACAATGTTGTCAATCAGTTCAGTGATGTTGAAAGGAATATCTAGAGGATCATCAAACTCTGATTTCAGAAAACTTCAGAAATTTCAGAAAAAGCAGCCTTGTAGGTAGTAAGTTTAAAGACTGCATGCAGAGACAAAGGAGGGTGAAGATTTCTGTGTGAGAAAGGACAGAGAATTGCAGCAATGAGCCAAAATGCAGTGGGGAAGGTTCAGAAGGTATAGACAGCAACTGATGTTGGTCCCTGCTGGGCTTATTTTATGTTGCTATCCTGGTAACTTCAGATTCTGAGTTGGTTCCCCTTTCCAATTCATATCCTAAGTCCATATTCTTCCTTCAAGGGGCTGACAGCAAGCTGCAGATCACTGTGTCCAGTTTGAGGCTAGTCAGTGAAAAAGAGAAGTTAAATGAGAAGAAGGGCCACTAAGATGTTTTTTTGGGGTTGGAACCGAAACATGCAAAGAATAGTCAAAGAGACTTTGATCCTCTAGCTTGGAAAAAGGAAAATTCTTAGAAAGCGAGAAAATGAATTGTATTCCGCTGTGACGCAGGGGATGTTATAGGGAAGACAGGGCCATGTTCTGCTCAGACATCCACAGTTGAAGTGCAGGAAGTGGCGGTCACAATCTGCAATAGAATGCTATGGCATAAAGTAAAATATTCCTTGTTGAGATAGAACCTTTTGGACAAGCTGCTATGGTGGGTTTCAAAACTTCTCTTTGAGGTTCTGAGAAACCTGGTCTGCCTGTGACATCCTTACTTGCAGGGGAATCCTGTACTAAGTTACAGCCAGAGTCCCTTCCAAAAGTTTTACTATGACTATGTGATCTGTAGTATTGTCGTTGCATGGGTTACGATTAGGAGAAACTGCTGAAAAAGACATCGAGTGTAAGAAATGATAACCTGGAGGACAGAAGGATGTTAGGTTGTTGACCTTACATATACGTGTAGAAAGAGATTTGAACAGAAGAGGAATTTTCTTTCATCCAGTTAAACTAAGCTTTCAAAAAAATATCCTTTTAAAAATGTCTTTTAAAAAAGGTACAACTGGCAATATGAATCAAAATTCCAAAGAATTGCAATTTTTTTTTTCCCCCATGGTGTAAACCAAGAAAGTTTCTTGTTTCTTCCTGAAGATAAAATTGGATTTTGAGTTATATAAACAAAAATTGTGCGTTTTGATGAGAAAAATGTAGGAGTACTCAGGGGTAAATCCAATCCTATTTCTTCTGTTTTGTAATGAATACTGATAACATGGGCATGCAGGAAAGTTTGGAGCAAGAGAAGATATTACACCCTTGAGAGGGAGATTGCTGGTGCCCTTTGACCAAGATTGAAATATGCAGGAGTGGTATGTGACATACCGATGATACATTTAGAAGCACAAAACCACAGCGTAGTCTATCAGTGATTGTTCTCAGACAAATAACTTTGGTTGTCAAGGTAAGCCAGCAGCTCTCTATTCCTAACTGTAGGAACAGAAGAAATTTATGGCATTTGACCTATTAAGGAGCAGATGTTCTTGACAATGCTTTATTCATGAAAAATGAATGAAATTGGTAGCAGGCCTCAAAAGAGCATCTATGAGCATATGCTAAACCCTGCACAACTTGTTCCAAATTCGGCTTGAATAATTTTGAAAGTTTTTATGATCCCTTAATACACCTGAAAATTATGGATGTTTACTTCAACACAGAGCGCAGTTGCATTTTCTCAAGTCTTAACAATACTTGTACATTTTTTTTTGGACACAGAAACATGACATTACAGTGAAACAGAAAAAAAAAAGCAATAATTACATTGTTAAAAAGTAATAACTTTGGCTTCCTTTTCATCTTAAATTCTTAATAAAATATAAAGAGATACAATCCAATTCAGGAAAGGATTTGATGAATATATTTTCCCTCTCATATTGAAAGTACAGAACCATCTCATTTTTTATTTATTTTCATGAAGTGATTTATGGGAGCTATTTTGTCAGAATTTATTTTGTCTGTGTGTACTTGTCATGCAGTGTAGTATAGATTCACTTACAACAGCTTATAGACACCAGTGATGTAAATCAGAGCAGTTTCCAGATTTCACAAAGTCACACATGTCCCCTGATTATGATTTTCCCCCCTTAATTTCAGGACTTAAATTTCAGGAGCACTTATATGTTTATGTTCATGCCTAGCTGACGGTGGTTGCGGGGTGTTACAGATCATAATTCCTGGTAACTTGTAGCAAATGAATATGCTACGAAGACACCAATCTTCCTTATTCTGTTTGCTCTCAGACACTGAGATCTAGCTAGAAAGAATAGGTGGAATTTATGATGAATACAGCCTATTCCTCTGCAGTATCTGTGAGCAAAAATCAGACTTTCACTACATGTTCCAGTGTGACTGTGTGTAGCCATTTGGAATGCTAGTTATTTCAGGCACAAGGTCAGAAAACCTTCACTGGCCATTATAACCTCTTTTCTTCCCCTGAGTTATTTAAAATGAAAGTGGGACTTGCTAGCTCCTGAAAATGGTCTCTTGAAAAAAAAAACTAAAAACTGCTACAAGAACAGTTGCAATTAATTTTTTTGCATCATTGTTTATACCAGTTGATTCCCCTTCATGTACTACATTCATATAAAATATTGTTTGCCTTCTCTATGCAGTAATTTATTGTAATCAATGGTCTCGTGACATCAACTGATTGCCTCAAGCAACTGGGAAGCATTTGTGTGCACATGAACCAATTCCAGCAAATGAAACAATGCATATAAGGATTTGTATGTTTATGAATCCATTTCTCTAAACTGATTACATTACTACTTAGGCTAAACCCATAGTTGTAATTCTCTTCAATGCTTTTTGTATTAGGGTTTTGCCTTCTATTTCTGTAAACACTAAACTTTTTACATTTTAGTAGTTAATTTGAGCTTATATGAGATGAAAAAATGATTTGAATTTATTGAAGCATGCATAAATGTATGTCAAATAGTAGTTACTCTTATGAAGGTTTTGATTTCTTTTTTTTTTGTAACTAATCTTTGGATAATTCTATAATCCTCCTCCTCTCTGACTTTTCTAAATCTAGAGAAACTAAGAATAACCTGAAAACTTTCTTCAAGCAAAGCATTTTCGCTGTACAAGAAGTTCAGAGGGCTAAGTAAGAATATTTATCTTTTAATGGTTTTAAGGTACAAACAAATATGACAGTGTTTAAAAATAAAGAAATAAAAGTGAGACGGGGCTATTTTTGACTAAATTTTTCTTACCTACTTCAGATTTCATACAGAAGTTAATTCATGCTATTTCTTAGAAGTACAGAAAGGGTAGATAGTAAAGCTCAGTATGACATGTCAAAAATAACCGCCAACAACTCACAAGAGCCTGTTCCAATATCAGATCCAATATTAGTTCTGTTTGAACTGTTTGTTTTTGTGTGCTTCAAGCTATGTATTTTTGTCCCAGTGCAAACATGCTTCATTCTGGAAATATTTACTGATTTTTTTTTTTTTTTAAATATTTATTTATTTTTTTAATTCTATTTTCTCAAGCTAGCCAGAAAAGCAAAACAGGTTGTAAATAGTATAGTAAGCTAAGAAAATTCTAGTTAATGAACTAGTTCAGCTTGGTAAACTGCTGATGTTTTATAGTACAAGGTTAGCAGTTCCCTCAGGATTTCTTTCTTCAGCTCTTTGTCTATCCTATATGAATGAAACAGTAAACAAAAGTTTCTATCACCTCAACATTTCAGGTGAAATTAAGTGTAAATCATCAAAGTAAAGGCTAGCAGTATCTTTTCTTCATTACTTTGCTTAAACATTTGGCTTTTTGAAACTCTAGATAAGAAACTGATCTATAGAAAAGGGTAATTGGATCTTCTGTGCATACAACTACCAAACATAAATATGAAAGTAATTTGGAAAAAAATTACTTTCTGTTCTGAAACTTTATTGCTCATAGTGCAGAGCTGAAAACCTCCAGCATCTTTCCTAGCAAACTGTAGCTTATCATTAAGACAAAAGGACATCTTGCCTTTGCTAGCCAAAGTACTCTGTTTAGAGGCGCTCCACATGATTGGCAGCCTATATTCAGCCTTGCCATTAAAGCTGAATATACAGGAGGAAAGGGTGAATGTGATATTTTTCTGTTTTCTCCTAACTTGATTAATAGCAAACAGAATTCAGCTCAAATAGTTTTGGAATGTATTGCAAGAAATAAATGAGTCTATGAAGATCAAAGCAGCTGCAGCAATATGCAGGAGCCAACACTTTAGAGGCAGAAATGTCATCAGATTTAATTTATGCCCTGTCATTTGCCACGGCAGTCCTGCAGAAGTTAGCCGTGGTCGTGAGCTGCTGCAGAGTTCTCAGTTGACATTTACATCACTGTTGGGGTGACTGGTGCTGCTAACGAGTATTGCTGGAGCACTGGGAAACAGCTTGGAACATGCATTAGCAGACTGTACCAGAATCACCAGAGCTAGAGGCACTGAATATGAGCTTTCTCTCAAAAAAGTGAAGAAGAAAGTATCTTTGTGCCCTATGGGAAAAAAATAAACAAACACAAAACTGGATTTCTGATGCTCCAAACTGATGTATAAATTAAAGTATCTGCTAACACAGGATGCTTGTGCTTTAGTTTAAATAGTCTTTTATGCTGGCATTTTATGAGGCAGTTTCCCATTTAATATCAACAATACAGGTGGCATTTAGGATTTCCTTGCTGATTATACGGATGGACAAAAATAAAAGAAGCAGAGCACGTTCACTGCAGGGTACTGTGTCAGGAGAAAAGAATTGCTTTAAGGTGAAGATGATTCCCAGAGCATGCAGGTTCAGAACAGAAAAAGCGATGGAGCCTTGTATCCCATAGAGTGAACAGCATTCTTATGATATATTCTGTCTTTCTTCAACACTTCCACTTTTATTTCCCATTTCTACATACATTATTTATTACTTTCTACTAGGTGGAAGTGTGATGTTGCATAATTTGTTTAGCTTCTCCAAGGGACTAATAAAATAGATTTTCTTCTTTTGTTTTATGGGCAAATACTAATTTATGTTTTTAACAGAATCTAAGTGACGTGTTGTGAATGATGTATGATCCCCATCTAGCGCAGAAAGGCCCATAAACAGCACTTGAAAACTAGCATCCCATTCTCATTTGCAAGATTATCTGCCTGCTACAGTGCAAACAACATTCAGTTGATTTGTAGCAAGGTTTGCACCTCAGAACGTTTCTGAGGCGGGAAGCATGCAAGCCCTGCTGTGAGCAGCAAGCAGTGATGTCTTTAGTTCACCTGCAGCAGATGTCCTGGAGATGCTAACTACTAAATACAGCATCTTAATACTGTGTTGAACTACCTCAGCCACTTTGTGAGCTCTATCCTTTATGGAGATGTGCACAGCTAGCTGCTCATTTAGGTTTGAACCAGTCACAAGCTTTAAAGAGTTTAATTCAACACAGCTTGTTAAAGCAACTTGGCTCCCGAGCTTTAAAAGCCTTTGTGAAAAAGTCATTTTAGCATACTCAAGACTACTTGTCTTCTCTGAAAACTTGGAGTTTTCAGATAATTGGTAGGCATGACTTGCCAGAAATTGTCACATCAAATTAATAATGAACAATATATGCATATATGTACTGGGAAAGTTTCAAGAGGCCTTCAGTAGATTTATGTGAAGAAGTGAATATTGGGAAGAAAAGGAAAGGTATGCATTATACTTCCACCAGTGTCACAAATAGTGATCATCCATCTTAAAAGGAAACTATATTTGGCCACATTTTGATCATCAAGTTGGTGATCTTCCAATCTACTGATGGCAGTCAAGAGTATCCTCACCTTTGATTCTGTTCTGGCTTTATCAAAAGTGCTTACGAGTTTTTTTTGGATTTTATACTTTTCTACTTTTCATCTCATTTATGCATTACTTTTCCAGCTGCATGTGTGAGGTTGACCTACAGCTAAACACCTTGTCCACATTTCTGTGCAGAAGTCTCTACTTCTTCTGAAAACTTTATATATACTGTGTAGTCTGGGCTGCTCAGTACCCAAACCGACAGGCTACTGCAGAGGAAAAAAAAAGGAATTTTTTGCCTTAGCTCACAAGTGTAATAGCTCTTGTGAGTAAGCTTATGTATTCAGGTGAGAAGTGTTTTCAAAGCCCTCCTATGTTCAGCAAAAATCAAATAATTTGGAAAATATATCCGGATGACTATTTGCAATTAACATTTGTGTTTAAGTGGTTAAATTTGCTAAGTGGAAGCTGTCCCAATGAACTTGGTCTCCATCAATCTCTGGATTTTAGAGGAACTGGTTGGAGTTTTATTTGTGAAAAACAAGCATAAAGCACAGAATGCTCATCCATATGTTAATAAAGGGGAAAAATGAGTTAAATGTCTCAGATTTTGTCTTTCCCTCAGAAATGTACAGTAAAAAGATGTCTTAAAGTAAGTATGAGTTATAGTTCTCTGATCCCTTTTTCTATTATTAGAAAAAAGTTGTAGTTCAGTAACCTTACGCTTATTATCCTTACACTCAGTCGTACCTTATTAAACCCTGTGCATTGAAACAAATGTTAGAATAGACTGTGTTCGTTCTTCCTCATGAAACTTTAAATGCTGTATTGCACAAGTAGAAAAGAATTACCTGTGAACCATGAAATGCAGGAGTTAAGAAAGCTTAGACGGAAACATGATGGAAGTTCTTCCCTGTGCCTGAGTGATTCAGTCATTGCTTCTGTTGTGTTTGGGTAGGGTTTTTAATCTTTTCTAATGGAAGCAATCTTTTTTGTGTCTTTTCCTTTTTATGTTTGTTTTGCTTTTGTACATGCATTGCAGATGGGAAGGTCTGAAGGTAAGAAATAACAATTTATTTCCATGTCCATGGATTGTGTGAGAAAAGCAGATGCTTCTAAAAGACTGAACATCTACTGTTATTTTTTATTATGTTAGCTTGGATATCTTACATCTGCATAACCAAGCTTTGCAATCATAGCACAAACCCTCCATCTCCAATATTATATTAATCCTTTACTATGCATTTATAAATACTAGAGGTTTTGACATGCATTTCACAAACACAAAGCAGTTTTCAGCTTGTTAAATGTTGTCTTCAGATAAAAATAAGAAGTGAAATACATGGAACTTCTAGAAAAGACATGCAGCTGCAGCTTCTGTCAGTCAAATGGCTGATAATAAATGAGAAAAATGTGAATGATTGATGTGCTTTGCAAGAGGGACTGTTGTAAGTAGGGTTCTTTATAGAATTATAGACACTGCATTTATAATAGATCAGAGGTAGGTTGCAGAGGTGATGAGCTGTGGAATCACTGATCTCAAATGTCCAGTGCATAGGTAAGAGAGAAGCAGAGAGTATACTTCACTCTTTAGACACAGGGAAAAATCTATGTGTCTATCTATTATATATACTTATATTATAGAATCATTAAATGGTTTGAGTTGGAAGGGGCCCTTAAAAACCATCTAGCCCAACTCCCCCATAACGAACAGGGACATCTGCTCATTTCCATGACTCTCCTCTGGAGGCCCTCCAATAGGTTCTCACCTCTCCTTCCACATTTGCATGCAGTATTCCAGGTGAGGACTCACATTATACTTTGATATATTAAGTATATACTATTTATACATTAAAAAGTTACAAAGCACTAATGATTCCTTGAGCAAATAGCACAATTAATGACATAATTTCAAAATGAGAATAGAGTTCCTATTAGAATCCTGACTATGTTGGCACAGTTCTGAGGTTTGTGCTTAACAGAAAGCCTCAGAGAAGGGAAATACATTGTTGTTAAGTAAAAAAAAAAAAAAAAAAAAAAACACCAGTGGATCTTAAACACGCACATAACCTTTTGAGTGTTCTTGGTGTTTGTTGTTGTTGTTGTTGTTGTTTGTTTTGTCTTGTTTTGTTTTTAATAAAATAAATGTATATGATGCCAGGATAACAGAGTATTGAAATTGATCTCAACATAATGTTTTGAATTTAAACCACTTGAAGAAATCTGTGGCAGTCATGATTTCCCTTGTGTTGTCTGAGAATAAGTGTTAAAAGGAATTAAAGAAATAGGCAAGTGGATATATCATGTTCTCTGATATTTGCTTTTTGTACTAGATTTTTTATTTCAACAGTGACCCAGTCAGGTGCTTTGCACCACAGACATTTACAGCCTCCCACTCCTTGAACTTTGATACTTCAGACCTTCTATTAAAAAATGAAAGAAGACCAATATTTTCTTTAAAAATGAAGAAGAACATGCATTTTCACAACTCTTATCCATTCACAGTGTGGTCAGATTAGCACCATCAATAAAGTGGGCAAACATGCAGGAAGGAAAGAGCAGGCTTTAGGAAATCTCTGGTGAAATGAGTCAGATAATTTAAAGTTAGCTCGCTTAATGTTA
This sequence comes from Perdix hodgsoniae, assembly GCA_035772895.1. NCBI lineage: Eukaryota > Metazoa > Chordata > Aves > Galliformes > Phasianidae > Perdix > Perdix hodgsoniae. Next base: position 1,454,150 of record JAPSGF010000069.1, read on the forward strand.
AACATTCAGTTGTTAATCATCTTCCCTCCCTGATGCTGACTTTGTCTCTACAGCATATGCTTTTTACTGTTGCAGACAGAACATGGCTCTTGGTAACCAGAACAGAACAACAAATGATAGATCTCTATCAGTATGGAAATTTCTTACATAATGTGAATTTCGTACCTTAGAGTTAGAAGTAGTTTTCTTTCATTAGAAAATGTTTTTATGGTTGTAGAAGATTCACAGTTCTATGATAATGAAATAAGTAAAAAGCAGAGTGAGAAAAGACCAAGGAAATAGGTATGGAAGGAGATGGAGAGGGAAGGACTTTTCATGAGAAAAGAAACATCTATTAGATGAAGAGTAAAAAAGAACAGTACAAAAAGGTTTAAGGTAAAAAATGCATGCATTGCTTCAGTTGTGTTTCCAACAGTATTATCAACACACAGAGGAATCTTTTTAGCATGCTGATTTTCAGAACTAGAAGTTCTTGAGGAAATTAGGTACTACCCACAGGAAAGCACAGGACTACAAGAAAAATTAACTTCCTTTCTTAAACTCGGATGGAGATCAAAGCATGTTTATTTTTATGTCAGTAAAAAAAACCATAATTGGAGTCAGCATTTTAGCTCAAAAAAATCTCCAAGGAAGGAGAATTTTTATTTACATGCAACCCAAAGTGCATTTATCTGTTAGCCATGTACAAACTGCTCAGTCCTGCTCTTTGCACTTCGTGACCTTCTTCAGCAAATTAGGAACACTGAAGAGCAGAAGCAGCATTTAATTACGACTCTAGTTGCAAAATGGAAGTGTGTCTCTGGGTCAAAAGCCAGACCACTGTCAGCAAGAATCCCCAGCGCTGGGACAGAGGTAGTCTCATTCTGGAGGATAGATAATTTTGTCCTATAAAAATGTACAAAATATTAATTTAGGGATTGAGATTTTTTAAAATTTGTTTTAGTTTTTAATAACAGTTTTTTGCCTTAAAGTATCACAAGAAATATGCAAAACAAAAGCATATTGTTCTGAGTTGTCTGGATCATATGACAAAGTGATGACCCTTTCCCTGAAAGCTTCTAGTGGGAGACAAGAGATGTGCATACATAGTGGGGAGTTAAACAAAGTAATAAGGATGGATTGATAGATGTTATGAAATAGATGTATTTATTTAGTCCTTAAAGGACTCAATATTAAATTCCAAATCATGACAGTGACTAGCTCCTGTTGGCTTTTCAGGGAAGTCCAACAGCTTGTCAAAGCCCGTGCGTTGATCATCTGCCTTTTTGTTCAAATGAATGAAACAGCTGCTGATAATGGTATAGTACTTGCATGTGAAGATGTACACATTGTGTACTTTGTGCAGTATAATATACCCAAGGCTAGTTTTCCAGGTCTGAACAAGAAAGCAAGAAAGAGTGAATGTACATGCACAGTAAAAGTTCTCTTTCTTTCCCTCTTTCTTTCATTTACAAAAGCAAGACTGAACATCTTGATGGGCTAGGTTTTATCAGGTGCTGAGTGGTTGGTTGTTCCAAGTGTCATCTATACTGCAAAGATATGTAACCACCAGTGGATTGTTCACATCTATTTTAATAAAACAGCAAATTATTCAAAAATTGTTCAGATGAAAAAAAAATCGGAATGAATAGCATCTTGAAGTAGTTTTTATTTGTGGATTTGTACTCTGACTCCTTTGATCATCAAAACAGAATGAATTTACCTGGTGTCGTACTTCTCTTCCCCAGACCTTTGAAGACTAATGCAGAAAGATATTTAAGAGTAACTTTACATACCTTTAGTGGTGGATTACTCGCAGCTGTTAACTTACTCACCTAGGATCTTTTGTTCATCTAGTATAAGGTAATTATTTGTTTTAAAGGTCAAACATAGCTTATGGCAAGAACCATAACGTGCATCTTTCACTTATGATGGAGTTACCTTTACTTTAAGGCTGAAATTGCATTCATTTCTGTTTTATTTCTAGCCTGATAGATCTTCATTCTTATCTGTTGAAATAGGAATGCTTCTGATTTAGCTGAAGGAAATGTGGAATATGTCTCATTAACTCTAGTTCCTAGTGATGAATCTGATTATTGTTAGAAACCATGCGTAACAGTCACTGTACAGTGATGAGTAAAAATTTTCATAATTTAGTGTCTTGTACATCTTGGAATGGCAATGTACTTACTATGTACTGCCCTTTTTTTTAAATATTTTTTAGAACTTCTGTTTCTTTCTACTTGTTGAAATGACATCGTTCACAAAATGTCTTTCTACACCCCATTTATTCTCCTGCTTTGATGCAGAACAGTTTTCATGTATAATTTCAGTTTCTTGTTGAAATAGCTTTGCACATCTCATTGATATTGTTTCCATTTACCCACATCTAGATTTGTCACATCTCATCTTACTTCAACCACTTTTTAATGAGTAAGCCCCTTAGAAGCCTCTTTTATTCTTTCCATCTGGTGTAGCTTGTTTCTCTGGGCCTTAACTACCTCCATCTTATTCATCGTCTATAAGTGGAGTAACTGCTACCTCGTTTTAATTTACTTAGGTTTTCACATATTTCGTGAAGTCTCAGATGAATCCTTTTTTTCTTGCTAAGTAGGCAACTGACTTTTTGTGCAACAAAGAAAAGGAGAGGCGAGACGTATTTTTGTTGTTATTTCAACTGAAGCTGTATATTTTTACTCTCCTTCCTTCTCCTCTCTTGCTCTCTCTCTCTCTTTTTTTTTTTAAATTTATTTTTATTTCCTTAAAATAGATTTCAAATGCAGAAGTGGCAGTGTGCTGATGCTGAACAGTCATTCTCTTTTTCTGCTTGGTATTTTTATTTACTGTTTCAGCTGGATGATATGTAGGAGATGGGATTAGGTCAAATATATACATATTATTCATATGTAGTGTACTGATGAAGAAACTGTTATTTGTCTTCCCTTTTGAAGTCAAATATGAGTTATCATCAATCCCCTTAACTTTACAAGGTTTTTACTTTTCTTTCTAGAGCTCACTCATTACACTGCTCTGTATTTACTGCCATCTGTACTTCACTACTGTTTCTATTATTTAGAATTATTGTGTGAAATCACAGCTTTAAGGCAAAAGTTGAAGAAAACCATGCTTCTGAAAATATAGCCTCTGTGTTCCCTGGTATGCAGCTGTAAATCTGATATTATAACATTTCCATCTTCAATAACATCTATAATTCTTACTCTGTTTGTATGACAAAATAGTAGCTACCAGAATTTTTAATTTAACTTGTTGACTACAGTGTTAGCCAGACTCCGTGAAAGCACCACAATGTTTCTGAAATTGTACTTTTTTGCAAGTCTGAGATTACAGGTTGTTCTACTGCCTTAAGTGTTTAACAATAACAAATTTTCAACCAGTTTCCAGATGGTAGCTTAGTTGACAGTTCATGAGCCGATGTTGTATTCTCTCAGAGTTTATATTAATGATGAAGGAAGATTTTATTTTTTAAGTATTAGCTGAATTGGAAGTAGACTTCCCATAGGTGGTGTGGAATTTCTTAGAATTTATTTTCCAGTCCTTTTTGAAGAAGTAAATCTGGAGAGAAGGAAACCAATTACTAAGTCCTTGAGTTAGAGATTAACTCAAACAATAATGTATGAATTAGTACTAGAATACAGACTTTTCAATATACTAACTCTTGTAATAGTTACCAATGGTTTGGCAAGTTCATCCTCTTAACTGTATCCTCTTGTTCCTTGGAGGAGGTGAATTGCAGTAAAACAGTCTAAACTAAGGCAATGTCCAGCTTTTTCTATATCTCATCTTTCCACACTCCTACTTCTCTGAGTTGCTATGTGTGCATAAAATGCTGAGAGAGAGTGAGTGGCAGTATAGCTGTTCAGCACAGATGGGCAAATCTACTCGAGAGACTTGTCAATTAGCAAGCGCTGATTTATGCTGATGCTGTCACGTAACTAGCGCTGTAGTTAGGCTTCAGGTTTACTTAAGTAAAAGTCTTTGCATCTCCTTTTGTCAAAGTAGAGCATTTCAAGATCCACTGGCTGCATAGTCTCAGCTGATTACTGAAGGAGTTAGCAGGAGACAATAGTGAGATTTTCACTGCACAGATCTCTAGGAATTGTATGTGTTGAGCAGAACACTTTAAAGAAAAGCGCTGGAGGAAGTAATGTGTTCCTCTCTCTGCAACACTGCATGTTTTGTACTTCCTTCCATTGAAGCAATGGCTTATTGAGGGTACTGTAGTGGACTGATATTAGTTAATATCTTTTCTTCAACACATTTAGCATAATTTTCTTCTGCTCAGCTAAAGGTGAGGTCTGAAATCTCAGCTGGAACCTGGTAAGAAATGTGAGGAAATAAAACTTGTGTGACATTCAAGACTAGCACTAATGTTTACTAGAATTCTGTCCCTCTATGGCAAAAGTTATTAGATTCCTATTACTTATGCAGACTTCTAACTGAAGCCATCCTCATCCTATTGAGTGAAGTTATATCCAAGTTTGTAACTGTTTATATATGTGGTTTGCACATGGCGCCTGAATCTAGTCAACTCAGTACCAACTACATTATTTTGTGTATGAGCATCACACCATAGAGTCAGCTAGACTTTGTCTTATTGGAAAAAAAACATTCTAACATTTTCCTATTGTATTATTACACTTCGTTACAAGAGCGTCAAAGTCACTTGCTACATAGCTGCAATGATGATCAATTCATAGCCTTTCACGACTTGAGAGGAAAAAAATCTTATACAATCTGATCTCACTTCTTTCTTGGCTCTAAACAATGAGATGAGCTTGGGCCCAAAGATAGAAGTGGATACCGAAGGTTAAACATTGAGAAGCTTAGACTCTAAGGAGATGTTTCAAAAAGGCTGATAAATCCAGTAGTATGAAATACTTGCAATAAAATAGACAAGAGCTTTAAATGTCCTACAAATTTCATTGTATAGGTTTAACCATTGCTTTGAGAAATTTTAAAATCTGGTTTGCTTTGAGAGTACTTGTTTTGGGCTTTTAATCAAGTTATACAATAAGAAGAAATGCAAACATCCATTTTTGAAAAGTCATGTTCACATGCTAGGTGTTTTCTATGCATTCGGATTTTCCACATATATGAAAAAGGGAGACTCATTAAAGCTACTCTTTAAAACTATGTGAAATAAAATGTCATCCAAATTTGTATAATATCTATGCAAAATATTTTATACAGTTGGTTTTTACGTGCCTTACTAATCCCTTAAAAACTTGACCATTCTTGTCTGTGACTAATCTACAAAGTAGATAGTGTAAAATAATATGCTTAAGATATAAGACTGGGTTTCAAAGGAATCTTTCTGGACCTAGGCATGTGCTGTTCAGTCATTTTCACAGGCTAATTTAAAAACTCAAAGGATACATATTTTCTTTTAGATTTTAGTAAAAAAGACAGCCTTCTTCCATGATAAATAGTTTCCCTGTTTAACAGTATTTCTCAGACGCTCTCTTTCTGCACAAACCCATGAGACAGCCTGACCTTAAATTCCTAATCAATAAATCAAATCTGCTTTTAGATATCATATGCACTGCAACATTTAGAAAAGGTGGTAAGATGAATATTAGGAGTGATTTCTCAATATTATTTCTATACTTCCTCTAGCAAGAAAGATTACCTTTATTTCTGTTTGACTTTAGTTTAATTCATCCTCATTTCAGTCAGGGGAGGGCAAAAATTTCGATGCCTGTTTTCAAGTCACAATTATCCTCGTTTATGACAATGAAAAGTTTAATTTCATTGAGTCTTCCTATTGTTTGAAGCCACTGAAACATAATCCAAACATTTAAATTTACAGAAGTAAAGGCCATGTGCCTTTGAGGTTCGTGACATTCTGTGCCTCACTCTGAATGCAGCCCAAAGGCTTGACCTTTTTTAACAAGGTACTATGTTGTACAGACTCGTCTCTGTCTTTCCCACTGGGAGCTTTAAATAGGAACCAACTAATTTTCATTTTTTCTTTTTAATTATTCCACCGCAAGTTGGGTTCGTGTGACATAATGTCAATTAGTTGGAAAAAAGTGAACTGCAAACTTCTGACACTGCAAGAATTTCTCCTCAGTCCTTAGAGAATTGGTAAGCATTGTAAAAGGAAAAGGAGTCCGTGTTTTAGCTTAAGCTGCACTAATTTTACCACACACAGACTTAAGCTGGGAAAAAATCTGTGATTTTATTGTAATGGAGAGGGAATACAGTGGGATATGGAATGTTTAATTGCTGTGATTTTTATTTTTTTCCTAAAAATGTCCCTCAGGGCACACAAGTTGTTATGATAGAGCTTAGAAAACAAAACTATACATTCTGCACATACTGCAGAATTCTGCCACACTTTTCACAGTATAGCTGAGGTTGGACGGGACCTTCTAGGATCTTCTGGTCTCACTCCTCTGTGAGTGCAGTGTCTGGCTAGACCAGGTTGACCATGATTACATTCAAGCAGGTTTTGAATGCCCCTCTGTTTCTCCGTGAACTGATGTCTAGAAATGTGATAAATGTTATCAGTCGCAGAAGAAATAAGAAATGCTTATTGGTAGTGTCAGTAAAGATCTTGATTGAATTGCATTTTTTTATTGTAAGGAAGAAAAACTGAGGAAGGTTTATGTTATGTCATTAGAGGTGAGGAAAATTTCACATTCAAAATGAAGTACAAAAAGTAATGAACATAACTTTTGGTAGGAACGAAAAATTAATAGAACATGCCCCCCCTTTCATTTGAAAGACAAAGACCGGAATATTTGACTGCCTGGAAGTGAGTGCATTTAATGGAATTTATAAGTCTCTTTTATTACAGCCTTTTATGTTGTCTAAAATGTCATCTTGGTCATAAAATTTTTTCCTAGTTACTTTAGATAAAAATTCATATTCCTTTGAAATGGTCTGCTTTCAACCAAGTCATGTTAGCTATCTGTGGAAAAGTATATCATTTGAAAATAATCTCAGTTCAACTACTAATGTTTTCTTCAGTTTGTCAACATTCCTTAATTGTTACTAGGAGGTGACTTGATGTAGTTTCCTAAGCTGATTTTGGTATGGAAAAATGAGATCATGCGCAGTATGTCTCAGACAGGACTTTTATCATGTCAATAATGTGTAGAAGATTGCCGTAGTATTTGTATTGTTCCTAAAAACAATGAAAGAGGGAAATAGAAGCTATTTGCTGCTGTTCTTACTTTTAATGCCAGTTCTTCCTTTCTTCAGGGAAAGTTTTGGGGGCACAAGGTTTATAAGCCATGGTAACACAAACATAACCTAGCTTTTGAGCAAGGTTTGTGAGCTTGAGAGGTTTTTGTCTTTTTTTGTCTTTGAGCTGGTACAACATAGCAATTGTTATGCATAATGGTGAAGTAATATACACTTAAAGGACCATCTTATTTTGTGCTCTTCTGAGCAATTAAAAATGTGTGTACTTTAATGCACAATGAGTCAGGTATGGGAAATAGAAGCTGCTAAATGACTCTCCTCTATACCTTACACTGACATAGAATCGAGTCTGCAATGCAGGCTGTTCTTCAGACCAGTTTGAATAAATATTCACTGTTCCACACCCATCAAAGTAAGGGTAAATTGCTTATACTCACCAAAGTTTAGATAAACAGGCATGTGTTGATGATGCAGTTGTACGGGAACTGCTGAATCACGGCCTGAACCTCTGATTGATCACCTGAGGTGAGCAATGAGTCAGCCCTGGGAGCACAGGGGAAGGCAATTCACCTGTGCTGCTGGAAGGGGTGAAGCCTGGCTGCACCTCTTCTTGACCCATTTAAGAGCTGACGACCAGTGGGGAAGGATGTCTTTCTGGAGATCCCTTCTTTGGAGTTTTACAGTGAGCCTGTGACAGGGGTGTGCATTTTATCTACTCTCTTTTTGGTATAATAACTTGTTTAGCTCAACTTTCTGGTATATTTCATAATTATAACATCTGTATATTCATTGATTATACAGACAATTAAAAAAAAGACAAAACTAATGCAAGTCTGAAGCAGCATTTGAAATCTGTAATTTCTATAGTATGTTTACTTTTGTTCTAAACATCCTTTGTAGATTCTTCTGTCTGCTTTTAGAAATTTTTTCTCTTCATGCTTATATGTTACAGTTCATGTGTAGACAGTAGTGCTATCTGATCACTATGTAGTTCATGAATGATTAACATATTTAAGATGGTTGTGACATCTTGAACTAGTTTTAAAATATTGTTTCTACTTTTCCATTGTGTTGTGTTTGGAAAGCTGGAATATAAGGAAAAATGTATCAATAAAGCAAGCTCCACGTTTGTGGAATGTATATTGCACTATGCTTTATACTTTTCAAAGGTGTGATTGAAATCATAAAATGAAAAGCAGATTAGAAAGTATTACATGGTCATATAAATTAAAATATCAGAAGTAGTAACCTTAATTTTATTGGTTACAATCTATGATTACTGCAAGGGAGTGTTTGGCACTGGACAGTATTAACAGAAAGAAAAATTGCCTGCTTCTCTTTTAGGCAGTGAATAAAGCATAGAGTTGGAGAAACAGAACACCTGGTTTTGATACAAACCACCATTATTTTTAACTTGACTAAATAGCATGGTCGCATCACATGGGTGAGAGTTCAATTTTGTTTTGCCTTCCCCTCTAGAAGAGAAAATGAGTGTGTTGTAGGCTGAACATGCAGTAGATCAATTCTCCTGAGAAGACTATCATTGTTTGATGCTAAATTAAAACCAGACATGAAAGATAGAGAAGCATTTTTCTTTAATACAGAACTGATACAAAAAGAAGTTTTAGAAGCCTAAAATTCCTTCTAAGATTTCAAGGGGGGGAATGAAAACTTTGTTGCAAATTGAAATAAAGGAGCACACTATCCTCTTCATTGCAGAGTTAATTATGTTAATATCCTTGGCTAAGTCATAGATGTCAGTGCTTCTATTTTCTTAGGAATGTCATGGTAAGACAAGCACAGCAGTTATTCTGTGCTGATATATTCTGTACTTCCAAATAATAGTAATATAATGATATGAATAAAATATAACAGCATTAGCCAGTAATTGGCTTTACATTCCAAAAGTTTCATCTGGAAGCAGCATATGTACTCATCTGACTATTTCCATTGTGTATCGCTAGTGAATTAGGAAAGAAAAACATTCTTTCTGTATTTGAAATGTACGCTATGATACATTTGATACAAAATTGGAAGTTATGGTTAATAAAATACAAAATGAATGAAAATATATAAACTGAGTATCAATTGTATGGTTGCAGGCATTGCCTGCTAAAAATTATTGTGGTATTTGCCTTAATTTTATATAAATAACTGTGTTTTTAATATCTTGATTTTAAATGTAGTATAGTCTCTTATTATAAGGAGACACTGTTTTGATAATTTGGTGGAAAACAATCCATTAATTTTTGTGAAGCAATACATTAAGATTAATTTCTAATTTTTTTCCTTCATTGTAGACGCTACCTGAGATTTATGATCAAAAAGCAGAGTAGAACACAATATTCTTCTTTGTTTATTTTTTGAATGCTCCACAGACAAACTGTGCTTTTATATAAGTTTTTATATAAATTTTTGTGGGTTTTTTTTTTTTCCCCAAAGACTAGTTAAAATTTAGGCTTAAAATTTCTTGTATGTTTAGTTTCAACTTTTCCTGTTAGAAGAAGAATCAACACATCTCTGTCAGAGTTGCAGGCAAGTGTTTCCTCAAAGGTGTCATATCTGTTTAGTGGCAAAAGACCCTTCTCATCTACCTGTTTGCTAGGATGCTTTCCCTCGTTGTAGCATCTAGCACCTTCGAAAGCAATGAGAGCAAAAACGGTGAATCAGCCATGCTGAATTGACTTAGTTTTACTTTGAAACTCTGATGCTGAAAGTAAGGAGTTCAATTGTTGTGACTCAGTTCTGGAGGCAGAGGAAATGCAAATCATTCATATTCTAGCATCAAACATTATTAATTAATATTCTGTGTCTTGATGATAGTGAAAATTTCCAGAAATAATGTAGTCTGTAGAATCTCATCTGTGTGTTTTGAAAAACAAACAAACAAAAAAGCCTGTAAAGAAATAAGAACACAAAGTCATCAGTCCAAGCTGATTATTTGTACATAGTTGAGCAAATAGTAAGTACAAGGTATAAATGACTGTATCAACATATACAGAACACTATTCCAGGTAAAGTTTGTCTACCTATTACACCTAATACAAATTTTGAGGTATGAGAAACTTTGTAACTAGCATTCTACTCATTCTAAAAACATACTATAATTTATTTTGATCAAATGCTCTGCTTAAGCAGATCTTTACAGTCAAAAATAAATAGCAGATCATTTGAAGTCACTTTTAACTGTGCATGAACCTATTTCAATAAATGTGCATTTAAGCAACAATAGCACCAGGAGCAATAGCTTCTAATATAATCATGGCCTCAGCTTGCAACAGAGATTCTGGTTGGATGATAGGAAAATTTTTTTCTCCAAAACAGCAGTCTGGCACTGGAACGGGCTGTCCAGGTAGCTGGTTGAGTCACTGCTCTTGGAGGTGTTAAAGAAGCATTTAGATGTTGTGCTAAGGGATGTGGTTTAATGGGAAATATTGGTGATAAGTGGATGGTTGGACTGCAAGAGCTTAGATTCTGTGATTCTCAGTGTTATAGCATTTAACAAGGTTCAGACTGGAGACTGTTGAAAGATGCATTATGATGTCATGGCTCCACATACAGGCTATGATTTTCTTTCAAAATTCTTTCTTTTTATTCTCTAACATTGCTTGGAGGCATCCAGGTTATCTAACTTCTACTTCTCTTTTTTCTAGATATAATTACATTTTCTTGCATATGTTGTTTTTTTTCCTGCTTGCTTTTTTTTTTTTTTCTTTTCTGTTTGGTTATTGTAATTACAAGAAAATATTGTTGTCTTCATAATATCACAAGAATTTTAAAGCCTGTATGGGAATAGTTGCATACTTTTCATGATATAAATTCTCCTCCATCTGGACTGTCACAAGTCCATGGGACCAGACGGGCTTCATCCTAGGGCGCTGAAGGAGCTGGCAGGGGTGGTTGCCAAGCTGCACTGAGCCATCTACCAGTGCTCCTGGTTATCCAAAGAAGTCCCAGAGGATTGGAAGCTTGCCAATGTGACTCCATCTACAAGAAGGGGCATAAGGAGGATCTAGGGAATACAGGCCTGTTGGCCTGACCTCTGTACCAGGAAAAGTTATGGAGCAAATTATCTTGGGTGAGATCACTCAGCATGTCTGGGGAATCAGGCCCAGCCAGCATGGGTTTATGAAAAGCAAGTTGCGCTTGACCAACCTCACCTCATTCTACAACTGGCTGACCAGACTCATAGCGGAGGGAAAGGCTGTTGATGTAGTCTGCTTTGACTTCAGCAAAGCCTTTGACACAGTCTCCCCTGGTTTTCTTCTGGGGAATCTGGCTACCTGGATAGGTATACCCTTCTTTGGGTAAGGAACTGGCTGAGAGCCATGCCTAATGAGTAGTGGTTAATGGAGTTAAGTCCAGCTGGCAACCTGTTACAAGTGGTGTTTCCCAGTGGTTGGTACTGGGGCCCATCTTGTTGAATATCTTTATTGATGACCTAGATGAAGGAATTCGGTGTACCCTCAGTAAGTTTGCAGATGACACCAAGTTGGGAGGTGGTGTTGACCTGCCTGGGGGTAAGGATCTAGATAAGCTGGATCGCTAGGCTGAGGTGAATGGGATGAGGTTCAACAAGGCCAAGGCTGGGTCCTGCACTTTGGCCACAACAACCCCATGCAGTGCTATAGGCTTGGGGATGAGTGGCTGGATGATTGTGAAGAGGAAGAGGACCTGGGGATGTTGGTTGATGCTGGGCTGAACATGAGCCAGCAGGTGACCAAGAGGGCCAACGGCATCCTGGCCTGCATTAGAAATAGTGTGGCCAGCAGGAGCAGGGAGGTGATCATCCCCATGTACTCAGCTCTGGTGAGGCCTCACCTTGAGTACTGTGTTCAGTTTTGGGCCCCTCACTACAAAAAAAGACACTGATGCCCTGGAATGTGTCCAGAGAGGGCAATGAAACTGGTGAGGGGCCTGGAGCACAAGTCTTACGAGGAGCGGCTGAGGGAGCTGGGATTGTTTAGTCTGGAGAAGAGGAGGCTCAGGGGGGACCTCACTGCACTCTACAACTTCCTGAAGGGAGGTTGCGGTGAAGAGGGGTTTGGCCTCTTCTCCCAGGCAATAAACAGTACCCAGGGAAATGGCAGCAAGTTGTATAAGAGGAGGTTTAGGTTAGGTGTAAGGAAGAATTTTTTTCTGTCAGAGCATGGTCAGGCACTGGAATGGTTGCCTAGGGAGGTGGTGGAGTCGCGGTCCCTGGCAGTGTTCAAGAGGCATCTGGATGAGGAGATACAAAATATGTTTTAGTGCTTGTGGTAGCAATGGTGATGGGAGGATGGTTGGACTAGATGATCTTATAGGTTATTTCAAACCATGTGATTCTATGATTCTATGAAATAAGATTATGTATAAATCTGCTACATAGGTGTAGTTTGATTTAGTTTCCTTCTTCCTTATACATTAATGGTATTGCTAATGTATTAGATTGAATACTTATCTAAAATAAGGTGTATGAAAGAATTATTTCATATGAAAAATTACTGATTTCCACAGAGTGATGAACAACTCTTGAGATTATGACATATGTAGTGTATATGCACTATATATTTAGTTGACTCCTATATAACAATTTTAATCTTCTCTATATACGTATTTCTAAGAATCTATAAAAAAGTGTACTGTAGGAAAAAAAATAGATTTTTAGATTGCACAGTAGATAACAAAACCCGTATGTGTTGTGAAGGGACTGCTAGGACACAAAGATAAAATGTTTAAGTAACGCCAACAATGTTCTCTCAGGGAAAATAAGTTCATCAAACCAGCAGAAGACAGACAAGCTAAAGGACTGACTTTAAAAACAACAACAACAAAAAACAACAAAAAACACAACAAAACATTTGGACAAAAGGCTGTCTAACAAAGCTCTACTAGTAAAGTATAAAATCAAGTGAGACGGAACACATGTTTCATATTATCTAATAAAATGTTATTACTGTAGATGTTTAAAAGTAAAAGAGATCAAGAAATCCAAATCTAGTCTTACTTTTATGAGATGTATTAAGGTAGAGTGCAGTAGATATCATCTTATGCTATGATTGGTCAGAGTAGATAAAGAAACGCCACTATTTCTTGTAGTGATGTATTTTTATTCAAAGTGACACTTAAGTAATCTGGATACAGAGTGCTTATTGGATGAAAATTGAGTTATTGTCAACCCATCTGCTTTCTTTCCATTTTCCTAACTGGATTATGACCTAGGGTGGAAAAAATGATATGACACTGCATAAATTGGGTGGGTTCCTGAGAAGTTTTCAGCCTGTGAGTACTCCAAACCAAAAAGTCATTATAGGGCCACTCACAAGACAAGTGTGTAGCCAGTCTCACTAGACTGACAACCTAAAATAATCGACCTTGAGAAGCAATCCATGCAGATCCGATCTGACAATCTAAAACTGGTTCTTTCAGTAGTCTGATGTCAGGACTGCAAAAAAGAAATTCAGCTTCTCATTTGTATACCTTTACATTCTTATAATTGTGAAGAAAATCTGGCTGCAATTTCAATTCAGACATCCCCTGGATAAGAACACTACCCAAATCCTCAAAGCTCATGCACACTCTGGTTTCCTCTGAATAGCAGCACTTACGGCCATCTGTTAGGCTGGCATTATTCCTAGCAGAAACTGTAATTCCAGTTTAAAAATGGCATGGAGTACCAGTTGGTAGCAAGAAGCAGTTTCTTTCTCTTCACCCTCTTATAGTAGCAATCATCAGATGTCTTTTTAAATTTACCTTTTTTAAAAGTTTGCCTAGTTAACAACCAAGTTAATCACAGAGAATTAATTGCTCATGTAGGTACTTAGCAGAAGTCTGAGATTAACGATGGCTAAGTCAATTTTTGTGAGATTGTCTGAGATTCCTAGAAGTCAAATTCCAAAAAGAAGACAAAGTTATGAAGCTTAAAAAGAAAGAAAAAATAATAAGGTGAACACTAAAGAAGGCACCAAGAAGCGTATCAAATGCTTTTGGCTCAAATTTTGAGGGGGAAAAAAAAAAAAACACACTTCATAAATGAATAATTCTTTTTATATTAAGCTATTCTGCAGGAATAATGGACTTCATTTTTAGTATTAAGTCATTAGTTTCTTAAATGTTCAACCTGGAACACCATGCACAATATGAATCCTAAATGATAAAGTGCAGCAATTATTAAATCTTCTAAAAGAGTCTGCTTCTCTGTTATTACCTGAGAAAAGTTATGCAAACAAATTTTCTCCAAAGATGGCCTTAAAAGTTTTATTCTTGACCTGCTGCCACTCAACATTTCAGTGATAAAGCCTTCATACATTTTTAAACCCTTCCAGAAGTTGTTTCTGTTATTCCTTAATGGAAGAATCAATCAAATGGTCATGTATTACATACAGTGATAAAAAATATCAGCCTGGCATCCATTGCCTGCCATCTGGCTTAGTACTTGGGAGTACTACTGTCATAATATGACCTCAGACTATGGACAAAATGACAGTCACATTTAATTCTTCTGTGTCTGGACATCAAAGAAACTTGCAGGCCAATATTGAAGGGAGTGCTGGGGACAAAAGCAACAAAACCACTGTGGCTTTTTTTTTTTTTTTTTTTGGCTGAAGCAGTAATTCAGTTTGCAAAATTGTTCCTGCTATGAGAAGCTCCATAACAATGCAGCTACAGTCATTTAATTCATAATCCATAGAATAGTACTAAATGTTTATTTTGAGATTTATTCATAGCTTTGTCTTAAGTGTATGCTCTCGTTAGCATCTCTTTAGTGTTACTTCTGCAGGATCCACTTATGCTCCAAATTAACCACTCTAATAGAAGAATATCCACTTCCAGTTGCATTCCCTGTCTTTTGGGAAAACTTTTATTTTAAACTGTTCTGGCTTCCTAGTTTTACTGTTATGGAGAACTGTTCTGCATTCTTAAAAGTTTCATTTTCAGACCATTATGTTTGTTCATTAATGTTTTTAATGTCCCTTGCTGAACTGCTGTTATACTTTTACTGTCTAACATGCATCAAACTCACAGCTTGGAATTTATTTCACTGTAATGAAAATTTGTAACTCTGACCTAAACTGTAATGATACAAAACTTGCTGATATGCACTGGACTTAGTTGATCAGTAGGCCTTGGTTGGCTGGAATTTCTCAAACTGCTTAAATTATTTAACTATGACAGATCTTGTGAAATGGCAGTGGGATAATTGGGCCTGTTAGACAAATAAGTCTTTTCTAAGTAAAACCAGGAAAAAGAATCCCAACCACAGGATAATCTGTAGTGCTTCATTCCTAAAAGAAAACAAACTTGATCACTGTAACTAGCTATGCCACTAGTAAACATGTAATTCTTAAGTAATTGTCTATTAACAGTTTTGAAAGTTTTTAAATCAAGCAGTTTGGTTTTTCAAGCATTGAAATATTTATTTCTATTTACATATATTAATAATTGTTTTAAAATATGAGTGATAGAACAGATCTTCCAGGAGAATGAAATAGTAATTCTTTTTAATCTAGCTTTAGACAAGAACAAGTGATTTCATGAGGTTCATTTCAGGTTTTTCATGAGGTCTGTTCTGAGGAAGGAGAATCAAATATGAAGGATGAAGGTGATGTGGGAAAGTAACCACTGAGGATAATGTAATAGCTTTCATTGGAAAAATTGTGTGCAACTGAGGAAACAGACTAGAAACAGAAATAGCTTGTGGGAAAAGTATTGAAGCTAGACCCAAATATTACCTTGTATTCAGTTAGAAAAATATGGATACGTGGAAATTCTGCCTGTGATGAGAGAGTACAAGTTCATATTCCAGGCATAAAAACGACAAATGAGGATCAGTTCAGTCAAATGCAATGGCTGTTAATTCTTGCAGACTGTGCTTATGCAACAATGTAATTCAAGTAATTACTGGTTAATTAAAAGAGTTTTTTTTTTTAATCACAATGATTAGGAATTGCAGGACACTTAATTTCTTACACCAAAATATGTGCTAATATATTGACTTTGCCAGAAAAAAAAAGTGTGCTTTGCAACAGCAACCCAGCCCTTTTGTCAAGGCATATACTCATCAAACCACAAATGGTCAGAAAAATACATAAAAGCAGAAGTATCTTCTTGAGTGAGAAACTATCAAAATTGGTTTAATTGTTTAAATAGTAAACTCGAGCTCAAGTAGACACAAGTAAATTTCAATTACTTTTAAAGTAATTGAAAAGTTATATGGATGGAAAGGAATAGCCACAGTGTATATGTAATGTATATACACAATGTCTGGTGCAAAGAAATATTTCGCAACAGCAGCTTGGAGCTGAGCAGGATGAACTACTTACTGGTCTAATGACATTCCTAATGTAAACTTTGATCATTACAGGTGGACCTTTTGCTGAAGGTAAGAAACCATTACAGCCAATGGTCTAGAATCATTTTCTTTCCACTTTCAGTTAGTCATCAAAAACTCTCCAGCCATTCCTTCCATTTACTAGAAGATAAGAAATTTTTACAGTGAATCCTAGCTGTATTTTTTTGAGTTCTGAAAGACTGAAGGGATTTCAGGTGCTCAGTAAACATTTTTATATGCACAGAAAGTAAAGATAAGAAAGGACAGGATTAATCTAATCTTACAACATTGAATAATTACACTTTCTGCATCTATTACACAAGGGGCAAAAAAACCCTAAGAAAAACAAACAATCAAGAAAACCCATCCTTGCATTCTCCAATATATTCTTAGCAGGTCAAGTTATTCTTTTTCTACTGTCTAATATGTATAATGTATATTTATATTTTCATCATAATAGAAGTAAAGTACTTCAATTTTTTTATATGACTAAGTCCAGGAACAGACGATGAATAATTCTAGCCTTCATCTCACGCAGAGAAAGACAAGAATGTAGTGAGTAGAGCTCATGTCTGTATCCTCAGATATCTTGCCATATAGTGTATCAAAGGCTTCAGAAAGGTTTAAAAAATCTACTTGTGATGGACTTCATCTGTGTTGTATAAACCAACAAGGTGCTTACCTTATTGGTTATTGTTGTTTATTTTGTCTTCTCCTAGGCTCGGGCTTCAGTGAATCTGTACGACAGTGAATACTGTTATGATGTTGCTTATAAGAAGTTTCCTTTAAGCATCTGTTTCCCAAGAAGCAAGCACACAATTTTCCAGGTTAGTTCTCTGCCTTGGTAGCAAAGGTAAAGATGTGAGTTTTTCTTTTATGTTTTTAATGCAAATTTATAGAAATCAGTGTCAAAGTTATAAACCTTAAGTGAGCCACAGATTCTGTAGGTTTGCAGTAAAAGCATTTCTGGGTTTCACCAGGTGGAAGGTGAGCAAAGCATCTGTAGCTTCTTGAAATCTGTTCTAGGTTTTGCAGTGACTTTACATCTTCAAATTCAGTTTTGAAATGAGTGCCATATTTCTGTCTACTTCATACAGTACACTTTAGCTACATGGTAAGCAAGCTGAATTCAATATTCACACAACTTGTCCTTTTATCAAGAAAGCAGATTTCATTAAGAGACATCCCTGTTTATCTAGCTTCCTTCTGCACATACTTTCTGGATGCAGTGTCAGTCTACCCCAGTTTGTTATGATTGCAGCTGCCCATGGAGACAACCCCTTTACAGGTAACAACCTTTTTTCACATACAAGTCGTGTATCTATACGAAATGTATTACATACTCTCTATATAAAGATATTACTGATCCTTTTTCTGTTAAAGTAATGAAAGGTTAGGAAAAAAATAGTGGTTTTATACTGTAGAGAACTCTTTTTCCCCCTAAAACTTTATTCCTTCCAAATATGGAATGGCAGGATTTTTCCATCTGAGCATTTCTCCCTTGCTACTCACTCTCTCCAGCCATGCTGGGGTCAGGGCTCTGCAGAAGATAGGTCAGAAGAGCCAGGCCTGTCTCAGCAATTTTATGTTTCAAGTCATTTCCAATATATATATATATTGGGTTCATGAATCATCCAGTAGTGCAGTACCATTTATTTTGCATTCTCAGGTAGCTTTAGAAGAGCATACTTACCATAACTCTGCATCACCATAGCCTAAAAGAAGACTATGAATATAGCTTGTGTTGATTATCTTAACTAGTGTTACACAAGAATTTTAAATGGAGTGTAGAAACAAAAGCTATTTGTAGGTAATGCCTCAGTTTAAATGAAATTTGTATCTTGAATGCATGCTATAATATGCTAAGGAACTTCTTCCATGCCTATTATCCAAAACAATGAAGAGAACCTCAAATTCGGTGAGGGAGCCACAGGGTAAAGCTACTACTCCAAGCCTGGCCTGCAGGGGCTGTATGGGGAAAGATTTGATTGAGAACCCGCTGTCTGTGCCAGTGCCTGTCTTGATCTCTCTCTTCACCTTTTCATTGACATGCATCTGTAGATCCTGGTGCAATGCTATAACAGGATGGAAAGTACCATAATAATATCTGGGTAGAAAAGTTTTCAGCTACTGCAAATAAGAACAAGCCCAAGAGTATCAACCACAGGTACAGAAATGAAGGAAAAGAGCTGCTTCCAAAGGTGACTTGGAAGGCCACAGGTAGGCAGGGATCTCCAACAATAGATACCCTCACCTCCACCACCAACCTTAAATGAAGTCTGGGTAGGGGTGGATCCTGGTTCCATTCCTTCCTGTCACTCAGCTACGCTGCATACACCAAGGTCCCCTGGGCTGGCCCTGCATTCCCACCAGGTGTTCAACCACTGGTTCAAGATGTGACTTAGCATTTCCACTACACATGGGTTTTCCACATGGCATGGTTTCTTAGCCCATCAGAAAACTTGCTCTCATTTAGCTTTCTTCCTTGCTCTTTCTCTTGTTCATAGCTATGCTGTTTCAGATTTGCAGCAGCTGTGGAAGTGTAAGAGAGGAGGGGGAACAGTGGGATCATATACTTGACTTTGTACTCCATTGACCTTTGCTCTTTTTAGTGACTTATGAGTTCTTCAGGGTACTGGTGTTTTCTTGCAGGTCTAAATTGGCTCTACTCCATGAGTAAACAAACACAAATTTTATCCTTATATGTGGTGACAGAAGACCTGTAATCCGTGCTTATAAGTAATACTGAAAAAAGATATATTCTTAAGTACATGCATAGATAGGGTTTTTGCAGTGTAAAGATACCAGAAAAGCAGGAAAACATTGACTGTTTTTTTATTGTTTTGCTTAAGGTTTGGTGCCCCAGTGGTGGTGGAGGGGGGGGGGGGAGGAGGAAACAAGCCTACAGCAGGGTAAAAACAGAACAAAACCAAAAAAATACAACCTATATGCGGGAAGATTGAGAAGGTGTTTGAGGGAGAAGAGTGTTATTGTTTTCATGGTTTCTGAGGACCACACAAACCACTATTTTTTTCTAATGCTATATCCTATTTTTGCTTTGAAAAGCTATATAAAAAGAAATGTAATGTTACACTCTTAAGCACTGAGCCATTATAAAAGGAGCAATGACTGCTCATGCAATTCCTATTTCTCCTCCTATACAAGTGCTAAAAATGGCTCAAGGTACATTTCCCAGCATTCTCAATGAGATTCCTGAACACTCACAAAGGTAAGCAAATTATGTTATAGCTAGCTCAAAAAAAGACTTTTTTTCTCTCCTTGGTGTAAATGGAAGCATTGGAAATGCATGGGTATTTGAAACTGTGAAATTTACATTCTCAGCAGCTTTGCTGTTCTGAGTAACAAGGAACTGTAATCAGACACTTCAGATTTTCAAAATCATTTAAAAATTCTTCCTAAAAGCCCTTACATCAAAGTGCATGATTAACTGTGAAACAAATGTTTCAGCATGACAAGAGAAAGATGTCTTCAATATACAGGGGAACTGTTAGGTCAGGGCTTGAACTGGTGATTGAGCACCTGGTGAAGGGCTGTGGCTGGCCTAGGGAGCACAGGCAAATAATTTGCACCTGTGATCTTCATGTGACCAGAAGGGCTGGATCACCCTGGGTTCAGTTAAGTCCCACCTTCTGAAGAGAGGAAGTCTCTTTAATTTGGGCTGCTTCTTGCAGATGAGCATTGTACAGCTCATTTGCCAGTCCCTTCACTGGTTGGATGAGCGCAACTCTTTTTGTATGTGACTATTGGCCTGTCTCTGAATACTTGGCTTGGTATTGTTAAGAACATGTCAGAATCAATTTTACTACTTTTTGTGCTGAACAATTACATAACTGAATTAATTCTAAACTCTGAAGAATGCTGAAAAATAGGCAGTTTTTCGCAGATGTGATTTTTTTTTTTATTCCCGTGATTAGGAAACACTTATTTTGATGTAGTATATCAAATGAAGTTTAATGAAAAAGAGAAGCTAGAAGGAAGCTTTGTCCCATCAGTGTGCTGAAGATAAAGTTCTATTTTGAACAATTGTAAAAATATCCTTGCATGCCTTAATGATTTAATTCTTAAAGGAGGTGGTACCATCGTCTTCCTGGAGAAAGTGAAAAAGAATGCACCTGTGAGACATAGTTGATACTAATTAAAGGGAAACATGATGCATATTACAATATATTAATAGATTACAATAGATTCATATTGTTCAATTGGAAACGACCTACAAACATCACGATGCCCAACTCCTGAGTGCTTCAGGGCCTCTTGAATGCTGACAGGCATGAGGCATCAATTGCTTCTTTAGGAAACCTCTTCAAGTGTTTGATCACCCTCATGGTACAGAAATATTTCCTAGTGTCCAGTATGACCATCTCCTGGTGCAGTTTTGTTCTCTCCTGCCATCAGTCCCTAAAAGGGAGTTAACAAAGATAAGTAATAAATTTATGACAGGGAAGAGAATGTAGTTTATTTGCTCTGAAACAGATGCTGTCATGTATAAAGATGAAGGAAGACTAAAGAGGAAAAAAGTTTAGGCAATTTTATGCTATGGGGTGCTATTAGGAGAAAAGCTTCTTGTAGGTGACAGTTCATGTATGAGAAGTGTCTTCACATTTGGAGATGATTGGCTATAGATACAATTTGGCCTCAAAGGGGAAAAATAAAGATAGTTTAAAATAGCTATACTTGACTGACTGAGATTTCTTTTTAAATATTTTTCCTGACGTTATGTGACAGTATGATAACAAAGCAAACTGACAAACATCAAATTAATGCAGACTCTAAAGGTAACGTGAGAGGTAGGTTAAATGTATGTTTATGTAGTACAGCATAAATATTTGTGAATTAGCCTCTTGTGAGTTATATTATTTGTGAATTATAATGCCAATAGATATATTGCCATCTACTCCCCATACGTGTTCCTAAATGTTTCTTTTCCTGTCCTGGTAATCAGAGGACTGCAAGAAGGTTGCCTTCTGGATAATTAATTCAAATTCCTAAGATGCCTATGACTGAATGAAGTGGGCAACAACACTAAAGTCTCTTTATTGTAAAACATACTGAAGAATTTCATTTATTTTAAAATAATGAAACTGTCATAGCAGAATCTTAACACCAGACAACATGTGAGAGAATGTGCATCTCATGATATTTAAATCTTGACCCCAAATCTTTCTAGAATTGCACAATGAAATCTAAAACACAAATTGCAAAATCTAAATGAAATTGGGTATATTTGGTTGGGTCCAGAATGAAGGAAGAACTACAAATATAATTTGTCTGCTTGAACTAGATATTTGTTAGTTCTAAAACTTTCCCAGAATACCTGGGGCTGGCAGGGCCCTCTAGAGCCTGTGGCAGCCAGCAGGGCCGCCTAGACCAGCTGCCTGTGTGCAGGCAGTATGGGGAGATCTTCAAGGAGTCTTTGCTACTTCTCTGGCTGGAAGTTCCAGTGATCATTTTTTTGTTATTACTTTTTTTTTTTCCCTGTGTTTTATCATGTGTTATATAGGGAGTTAATTTTTTAAAAATAAATGCATACTTAAACAACAGTAACAAACAGGAAAATAAAAACAAACACAACAGGAGGCCTTTGCCCTTCTTAAAGTTGATGATGTGAAATACGGAGCTTGTCCTAATCTAAGCAGTTAAAGACACACTTGTATGAATTGAGTTTGGCTGGAAAAGTGCAATGTGTGTTGAAACACATCAGCCTTCACCAGCCTCTAATTTAGCTGTAGTTTTATGCAACTCAAGCTGTTGTCTTGCTGGTGTCTTTCTTCAAAATCACAGCCAAAGTTTCTTTGAACAGGCTCTTAATTTGCTATTTTCTTAGTTGGAGAGTTTCATTCTTGCAGCTGCTTGTTTATGCGATGGAGCTCAAAAAAAAAATTAAGTTGTATTACATGGAGAACAACAATCCCAATAGCTTGGAAGTAACTTCTCTCATGAGAATAAGAGTGACCTGTATAATACAAAATTCCTAAATTGTAATTGGTGAGTGTGCATAAATGTTAGTATACTAATACAGTATGCTAATGTTATTCATAGGTATGAATGCAGTAAGGTCTTACATAAAGTTAACTTGTTAGAGAAAGTTTTAATGACTCTTGAGAAATCAAGTATTTCAGGGAAAGCAAGTTTATTCAATACAGAATTAGTGAATTTCTTTTTGATTGTGTTGTTTGAGGCTTGCCTAAAACTGTTCAGTTCATAAATTAGTTGTAGAATATCACAGCTAACCTCATATTTACACAGATCCAAGGTATGTGTTTCTTGAGTGACATGCAGGATTTTTTTTCATTAGTACTTGGTAAAAGAAATGTAGTTGTGATTGTAATTTGGATACTTCCAAATTGTCTTGATTTTTATTAAATCAAGTTTCAGAAGTTAATCACAGGTAGACTGTGCAGAACTTTTCTCTTCAGACTCAATTAAGAGCAGTAATATTTGAACATATGTGTCAGGTGTCACTTGCATTTCTCATCAACTATCGCTCATCTATCAAGCATCAGTAAAGCACACAAAACAGAAAACATACATGTATGTAATTTTTATGGTTGTTTTCTAAACAATTGGCTAGAATTACTTCTCCTTTCATTTTGTCTGAATTCCAGTTGGCAGGATTTTATTTCTCTCCTGGTGCTTTCACATTTCACAGCGGGAGTACTGGGGAAAAAAGGTGTGATTTTGTTTTACAACCAGTATCTCATCAGGCTGAACTAACATGCATTCCAAATATGAAAATGTTTTACATTATTAGAGATAATTAACTTATCAAAGAAGATATTTAATATGAACAATGAAATTTATTTAATTTTGGCCTGGTGGCACAGTAATGAAGTGATTCTTAAGAAGTAGCTCATTGATTTGATTAGTTGTGTAGCTACAATCGTACAGAAAATATTACATCATAAAATATATCTCTCCACAGAAAAATTGCATTGGAATCTCTGGCAAAGATAATTCCTGAGAAACAATGGGCACTTTTCTCCAAAACTCCAAGACTCCTGATTAGTTTTTCTGCTTTCTATAGATTGCTACTGCCTCAAAGATATGAATTACTGGGGTAGCATGGCAGATAGAATTTAGATTTTTATAGTGTCTAATCAAAATTTTCTATCTTCTGCAGTCTGACTTGGTTGTGAATAATTATTGTGGTTTAACTCAGCAAGAAGCTTAGTGCTACACAGCCTTTCACTCGCTCCTCCCACAGCCCCTGCTGAGGGACAGGGGAGAACTGGGGGGAAAAAAAGAGCAGTAGAACTCATAGGTTGAGATAAAAACTATTTACTAAGACAGAAAAGGAAAATAATAATAGTGATTGTAGTAATGTATATTTACAAAACAAGTAATGCGCAATGCAATTGCTTGCCAACTGCTGGCTGATGTACAATCAGTCCCTGAGCAGCAGTAACCCCTCTGGTAAATTCTCCACAGTTTTTCAAAAATATTTTTTCATGATGCTGTACAACATGGAATATTCTTTTGGACAATGTAGGTCAGCCATTCTGCTTCTTTCCTATCCCAAGAGCTTGTGCACCCCTCCCCAGCCCAGGTCCCCTTGCTGACAGGACGGTTCAAGAAGCTGAATACTTGTAATACCCTTGGCTCAGTACAACTTAAACATCAACATGTCATTACCGATTTTCTCCTAAAGCCAAAATGTGGCATTATACTAGAATCTAGGAAAAATAAAATCAGTATTCTTAAGGATCAATCCCAGGATTCTTAAATTTTTCATTATGTGAATGCATAACAATGGTAGTTATTGTGGTATGGTATTGCCAGATTGAAGGTAAGTTGTAAGATGTGTTTCACCTAGAGGTACAGAAAAACTTCTAATTCATAAAAATGAGACCATGTTTGCCTTCCTTTATAACCTTTACAGGTGCAAAAGTTAGATTACTGTGATTTTTACATAATATTTTAGCAATTGTATAGAGGGTATTTTAGACGTGAGGGATGACTTCATTTTCTGTCCAAAATATTGGTGAATATGTAATATTCTGTGAATATTCAGAGCTGGGAAAATTCAAAGATATGAAAGACTCAGAGCTCAGCCCAAAATAAAACTGAGATCATTTTTATATAGAATTAGACATTAAAAAAAAAACAACAAACAGATACATTGAAGGATTAATGTGTTAATTAAAAGTATATTTTTCTCTTTTAAGAAAAAGCAATGAACTGTCTAGTCTTTCTAACTGCGTTGTTCTTAGTAAGTGAATTTACCAGCTTGTGAGAAAATCAATTATTAGAATAGTAATAATAAAAATTTAGAAAAAAAGAAAGGTTGAGAACTTATTTGATGTAAAAATTCCACAACTACAAGCATTTCATAAAAATATGTGCATTTTCCCATTACTTTGTTTGGGTTTGGTGTTGGTTTTACCTGGAAAATATTTCTATCAATTTAAAAGACATAAAAAAAAAAATTTTTAGCTAAAGCTATTCTTACTTGTACTGATTGGGAAAGAAAAGTTGAGCTGTTGAAGAATAGCAAATCAGTATAATTTCAAGATCAACAGTTTATTCCATGCATTTTATGTTTGAGTTAAACTCTAGCGGAGGCATAATGAATTCAATTGTATATTGCAATGAAGGTTTTAGCTAATCAGACAGAATAAATTGACAGAATTTTCCTTCAATAGTCTGCTTCATATCCTGTGTAATTTCATATGTTTCATAAAAGAAGTTCATGAGGGAAGGAAATCAAGATAAACAATTAATCAATAGCTAATGTAGATAAGGGTGTAGAAGACAGCATCTGACTCTGCTGGGACTGCTTTGCGTTCCTTTCCTTGATTACTTCACTGTTGATCCCTAATGTTTATTAATGTTTACTCATCCACTAGAGAGATGCACTTGTTTTTCCATATTACAATGACCTTTGAGGGTCTGACATTCATAATATTTACTGTAGACCTTAAGTAAATGAATTATTGTGAGGGTGTTTAAGAGGAGATTTGAGAGAAGAATGTGCAGTGGAACATGTAATTCCGTATGGTAATTAATGTTAATTTCCTTTGTAATAGCAGGTTTGTACTATTGACCATCCTAAACTTAAAAATGTCTGTCTTTAAGGTCTGTCAGTTCAGGTTTGGGATCAAGAATAATTTCCAAGTGTAAATGACATTGACATCCAGTAAATCAAAAGTATATTTTCAAGAATAATTAAAAAAAAAAAAAAGAACATTTGTAAGTTATAGCAGCAAAATCTGTCTCTATCCCTGGTTGCCAGTTCTAGCCTGGATTCACAGTTGTTTTTGGTTTTGTTTGTTTTGTTTATAAACATTCAGAGCAAGCTGAAAGCCTAAATTTTTTTATTCTAAAGCTATCGTATAGAACACTTACGTTTTGGACCAAATCTTACAGCTAAAAAATTAAAAAGTTCAGACTCCTCATTTATAATCTTGATCCTCTTAATCTTGAATTTGCAGTCTCTTTATATGGCTCAAAACTTGATAAAAAACAGTCTACAGCCAGAAACTTCTCCCTGTGTACCTGCTTAACAGATAGCTATCAGACTCCTTTCTGTTGGTAAGATAAATAGAGGGAGTAATGGTCTGAATGCAAATCAATAACTGTGTGTGCCTCTGGCATGAACTTTGAGAGTCGCTTTCTGTGTACTAAAAGATCATGCATTACCAAACACCTTGCTGACTGGCAGCATTGTTAAGTCTGTGCAGATCACTATAAGTTTGAACAGCTGATGACAGATAAAGAAATACAGCTGGGAGTTTGAGAGATGTTTGTCATTTCTCACTGAAATGAACTAGTGATTTTGTAGAACAGAATGCTTGGTGTGTTCCTTTCAGAATATTTCAGGTTTCTATAGGAGAGAAAAGTAAATAGAACTAAATTTAGAAAACTGAGGACAAGGAAAAAGCCTAAAAATGTTCCTCCTTCCTTTGTCCAGAGGGCTGCCATAGCCAGATATGCTGAAGATATAATTAATTCTTCATAATGACAAATGTAGGTATTTTATACATAATGTAAATATATTTTTTTCAAGTAAAAATACCATGCTAGAATATGTCCACAGTCTGCTCATAAGTTGGGGTGTATTAGAAGGGGGAAGGTGATTCTCCTCATGTACTCTGCATTTATGAGGATACATCTGGAGCCTTGTGTCCAGTTCTTGGCTTCCCAATTCAAGAATGATGGGGAGCTCCTAGACAGTCTAGCGCTGGGTTGCAAAGATGATTGCAGTCCCAGAACTTCTCCCTTGTGAGGAATGGCTGAGGGACGTGGGACTGTACAGCCTGGAGAACAAAAGGCTGAGAAGGATCTTATCAAAGCTTGTAAATATATAAAGGGTAGATGTCAAGTGGATGAGGCCATGTTCTCTTTGGTGCCCAGAGACAGAACGAGGAGCTGTGGGCACAAACTAGAACACAGAAAGTTCCATTTGAACATGAAAAACTTGTTTACCTTGAGGGTGACAGAGCACTAGAACAGACTACCCAGAATATCTCTTCCTCTGGAAATATTAAAAACCTGAATGATTTCCTGTAATACTCTAGAGAACTTGCTTTAGCAGGGTTGGATTCAGTGATGTCCAAAGGAACCTTCCAACCCCAGTGACTCGGTGAGTTCAGGACTTCATTTTATTTATTCAAGAGACTATTCAATTTCTAAGAAATTTTTAATATTTCTGTTATTTTTTTTATCATGCAGATTTTTCCATCCAATTCTCTGAATGCTTTTTGGATAAATGAAGTCATGATTTTTAAAGAATAAAAAATTTATACATCTGACGATATATATATATATATATATATATTTTTAAAAAAAGGACTTCTTTCCCATCTGTGTTCTTATTTTCTCCTAGAAACAGAGTCAGTGAGAGCAAGGCTTCAGATGACATTTTTGGTTATGCATAACTGGAGAGAGTCTGTCCTACCTACAGCTCCTGTTCCTTGTCAGAATGGTCACGGTTGATGCCTGCATTTTCACTGATATCTGTCAGAGGTCATTTCTTCCTCCTCTTGTATTTTTCTTTGTAAAACAAAATGAATTAAATTTTTTTTTCTTCTTAATAGAAAATGAGTCAGTTTTCTGTTCTTATGTAAGTGTAATTATGAAAGTTGCTGGGAAGTTAACATGGGTTTCTGACTGACTTGTGCTATATCTACACTAACCTGCTGCCAAATACTGAAGTATATATGCTTGGAGTATTAGTGCAAAAGTGTGTTCTGGTGGTGTTCTTAATGTGCTATCTATTTCTCTTACAAATGCTCTTAAAAATTGAATTGGGTTTACTAGGATCAACAAACTAATAAAACTGTAGTTGAGGCAATCCTGTGTAGAGTAGTTATCTCATGTTAGGCAAAGGCTGAAAAACCTTCACTGAAAAAATGAAAACTGAAAGTCCACACTGGTCCATTTGATCAATTTTGCAGTATGGCACAAAGTTATTTCACTTCATGTTGGGAAAAAATATATTAATATATAGAATCATGTGTGTTTTAAATCACCTTCAGCCTTGACTACAAGTTTATAATTCATTTATTTATCTTTACAGTTGTCAACAATGTATTCTTATTTCTAATGGAAATATTTTAGTTTCAAAGTGGGGAAAAAAAGGAAAAACAAGTTCATTCTTCTGGGCACTTTTTTTTTTTTCTCCAGTGATCAGGTATGTATACAGGATGTCTTATTGCTACAGTGGTGAAAAATGTCAAATATCTAATATTGCATTTATTGACCTAGAGCTACTGAGTGCAAAGATTGAAACTGCTGCAAGAAAAAAATCATAAATTACTTATTGTTCCTTGCTTAGAAATGGAAGAAACGTATTTGGAGATCCCATTTTTAGAAATATTTGTGCTAACTCTCTCTCTAATGAGAATTTTCTGTATAATCTTTTGAAATGTTAATCAACTCCGGATCATCAGCAATGTGTTGAACTAAAGCATAAAGTTGTATAAAAGATAATTGGGATTGATGCATTTTATTTTGAAAATAAGAAGTATTTACTGTACCATTATATGTTTATTAAATAGGAAAGTATGTTTTGTACAGAAATATCTCTAATTTACTTCATTTGAAAACATATCTTTTTCTTAAGGCTAAAAAAACCCCCTCAGATGTAGACCTGTGGGAATACAAGAAAGACTGTAAGACTATTCAGTGCAGAAGATGTGGACTAAGATAAACAGCATGAGAACGCAACACTGAGAACCAAGGACATCTCCAGAAGAAGAGAAAAGCAAAATCAAGTAAGCTGTGTGGTGGCTGAATGATGATGACACCGACTGGAGGAAAGGAGCGTGGCTAGGAACAACTCATGATCCTGATTGGATAAGCACTTGCATGCATGGTTAAAGAGTGTTTTTGGGATGTTTTGTTGACATGTGAAGATGGGTGGGAAAGCTAAAAGAGAAACCTTGTGAATGTGTATAAGGGATGCTAGAACCCATAATAAACAATGTGGATTATTAACATCTGAGTCTGTGCCTCAGATGCTGCATAGACCTATGTAGAATTTTGTAAATGTTGCATGTTTTAGGAGCTATGGAGAAAAACAAAGCACTAAAATTCCTTTGTTTGATTTCTTGTCGGGCTTTTAAAATATTTTTCACCTATAGTAGTACAGAAGTACAGATTGACTTTTTTTGTGCATTATTGTCCTTTGAATTGATACAGAATAGCTTCTCTAATGAGATTTCAATTTGGAGATGAACATTAAGAACAAGTAGTGATTACATTCTTTTGCAGGCCTCTCTCATATAAGCCCTTAGAAAGTTTCCTGGAAAGTCATATGTCTTGCAGTGCTAGCTCCAGTGTTTTAGCAAGGCTAATGTAATAACTGTATTTGTTTGTTTGCTTTTTATTGTGAGCAAGAAAATATCTCAAGAAAGTTCTTAAGTTTTAACCCATCATAACATAGAGGCAATAATATTTGCTATGTATTTCTCAGACTATTGAACTATTTGAGAACTGTAACAGATAATAAACATCAAAATTGTAGAATCATAGATTATCCTATAGTTTTGAAAGGTATCCACAGGGATCATTGAGTCTAACTTCTGGTTTCACAAAGGATAAAACACTGGATATAGTTCCATAATAGAAACCTCTTATTTGCGATTTTTTTCTCATTTCTTTGCAACTTCAGAGTTGATTCTATCGATAGCTTTATAAATATGCCTGAATGCCACAATGAATTACTTTCTTGTATTCAGTCCAATACCATCTGTTATTTTCTACTATTACTACATATTACATAGTGTAAAACATTTGAAAACTGCTGAATATTGGTACAGTTGCACCAGAGATCTGCTAATTGAATGAATTATGCTATCCTGTCTCTTTGTGGAACTACTGAGTGATGTCCAATAAAGAGAAAGATGTGGCATTGTAAGCTCTGCTTCCTCGAGCACATTAGTCATTCACAATGGTTTATGAAGAGCATTGATGAAGTTGTATCCTGGATTTAATATAATTTCTAATCTTACTTATATATTCATGCTTTTATGCAATATCTTCCAGTGGTCTGCATTACATTTGATCTTTTTTCTCATTTTTATTTCCAGGATTGAAAGGTAATAGAATATATTCCAGAAACGTGATTTATATTTTTGCAGTTTAGTGATTTATCAGTGTGATGAACATTTATTGCATAAGGCAGATTTACATACACAAATATTTACACATGCAACAGATTTATAGATAGAGATTATCATTTAGATTTTTTTTCATGTGTATTTATTATTTTGAATGGAATTTTTTCACTTCTTTGTGCTATTGTATTCAGTTTTTCTAAGACAATAGCACAGTTTACTTTTAAATCTGGGGGTTGTTTTATATATATGTTAGGCTTTCCTATTAACAAGAATTGGTTCTTGAAAATAAATTGTCTACTACTAATGCTTTTTAGGAGTTTAGTGAGAAGGAATTGGAGGTATGGAATAAACTCTCTCTGTATATAGTGTGTGTGTGTGTGTGTGTGTATATATATATATACACATACACGTACATATATACATTCTATTCTTATAAATACATTAATTATTGTCTAAACAACTTGAAAAAACCTGGGGTTGTAACTGTGAATCTGATGTCCCAATCCAAAGGAAGTACTGAAAGTACATTAAATATCCCTGAAGTTAAAACCTAAAATTAAGCTTGTGTTTTCATGCTTGTCAACCTGAAGCTTAAATGAAAGTGACAAGTCCTCTTAGAGGAAGAAGTGTGTTTGACTGCCACATACCAGGAAGGAAAGTTTAAGTAGAGAAGTCAAAGCACAAAACTAGGAGTGGGGGGAAAAAAAAAAAAGGAAAACTGGATTACTGGAAGAGAAACCTAATAAGATAGAGAGGAAAATAAAATTAACCTCAGAGACTTAGGTTGTAGTGACCCACAGACAAGAATATTATGAAGTATTTGGATATCATAGTGAAGTTATCTCTAAATTGATTTTTAGGATAAAGTAGAAAAATGTGGCAAGTTTCCTGACTTATTCTGATTATTATGCTCCCGACCTTCCTGTATATTCTGCCATCAAAATTGTATTCCTTTCTGAAACTAAAGTAAGGTTCAGGCTGTTCATCTTGCTGTTTGTTTTTGTTATTGTTTTTCGCTGCAAACTTTCCTCCGTTACTGTCCTACTCTTTCTGTGTTTACTCTCTGAATTGGTTATATTATCACTTCAGCCACTCTTTACTCATGAATGCTTTCTGGAGTGCTGGACATCTAGGTTGTGTTTAAATAAAAGCACTGAATGGATAACTTATACAAGGTTGTCTGATGCTTCATTAGCATTTATTACCCAAAATTGTGGCTGGAAGAGCAAGCTACGTTAGAAGGTCTTCTACAATTAGTGGCTATTTTCTTTTTTTCCAGTATATAAAAATAAAGTATTTTCATCTTGTTTGTGTTACCATGATAACAATCGAGACTGAATTTTGTGTGATCCTTTTGTCTTAAACTTCTGTTGCGCTGCAGACATGTGTTCTTGCACAAATTCTAAGATTTTTTCACTGAAATCCTGTTTGAAGGGTAAAGCTAAAGGCATTGCCTTGAAGTTGCATTCTTCCAGTGCAGACAATGAAACAGCAGTGTCTTGTGGTAAAACAAAGGAGACTAACTAGGAGGTAAATCACAAGGTGTGGCAAGCATCTTGTTTGCATAGTAACATCAAACTTTCTGATCCTCTCATGATGCAATGATTATCAAACAAAGGCATATACAGATTTTCTAATAGTTTCCAAAGGGAATAAGATTCATTTGCTCATAGACTGGGGTGACATTTTAATTCCCAAGTGTGAATGTTAATAGGTTTCCTCATTAAAGAAGCTCATTAAAGTCAAAAACCCACTGAAAATTATTAACTATGATATGATAACACTGAGGAGAAAAAGGCATGGAGAAACAGTAAGTGTTTTGAATACTCTCTTAATCGTCTGTGATTAGTATGTTTTTTCAGACTGTCAATGGCAGCAATAATAGGTTCGCTGTCATTCCATATTTAATGTTTTACAAATGGAACAGCATTACAAATAAGAAAAGAATCTGGTATGCCTTCCTTTTGCAGTTGCCTTTTTGAAAGATTCTTTCACTTCTAATGACCTGGAATTTTTCACCAGAGATTTTATTTTTTTATTTTTTTGCCCTCTGCATTCTAATTTGCATGAACAATTTTAGTAGTTTCACAACTGTTTTCTGTTTTACAACAGACTGGGTATAACAGTGTGTTTCCAGATTATGAAAGCATGTGACAATAAGGCCAAGGTATAGAATGTGTATATAGGAGGCAAAAAAGTGACCAATATCTGGATTTCATTCAGGCTGGCTAACAATTGAACCAATAAAATCGTCCTATATTAGCTGCTCTTTTTATTTTTTTCTCTTAAATTCCACTTCTGAAATTGATCTGCTGTGCACTTTTCTTACTTGCCTTTCCTTCTTAGTATCCCCTTTACCAGTTACTTGATTTTGTAAAAGGGAGGTCTTGAGTCCTACCATAGTATGTAGGTTCCCTTCGTGGCCCCAACTTGGAAAGATCATTGTTGATACTCAGTTCAGCAGGATATGAGCCTCTCTATTCTGCCCCCGTGAGACTCCACCTGAAGTACTGTGTCTACATCTGGGGCCCCAATACAACAAAGACAAGGAGCTATTGGGGAGGGTCGAGAAGAGGGCCTCAAAGATGACCTGGGTACTGGAGCACCTCTCCTACAAAGACAGGCTGAGGGAGATGAGCTTGTTCAGGCTGGAGAAGGCTGTGGGGTGACTTCATTGCAGCCTTTCAGTACATAAAGGGAGCCTATAAACAGGAGGGAGCCAACTCTTCGATATGATAGATAACTGCAGGACAAGGGGAAGTAATTTTAAGTTGAAAGAGGGAAGATTTCGGTTGGATATTAGGGGGAAATTCTTCACAGAGAGAGTGTTGAGGTGCTGGAACAGGCCACTCAGAGAGGTTGTGGATGCCCCATCCCTGGAGGTGCTTGAGGCCAGGCTGGATGGGGTCCTGGGCAGCCTGGTCTAGTATTAGAAATGGAGGTTTGCAGCCCTGCCTGTGGCAGGGGGGTTAGAGATTCATTATCCTTGATGTTCCTTTGAATCCAAGCCATTCTATGTGACAAGCCTTTGCATCAGATAAATCTCTTTCCTACAGATTAGCATGGACTTTGGTTGACTCACATTTGCCTTATCTTGGAGTAAGCAGTCTTCAGGAGAGTCTGTTGTGATAGAGCAAGGGGAAAGGCTTTCCAACTAAAAGGGGAGAGATTTAGATTGGACATAAAGACGTTTTTTTAACAGCGAGAGTACAGTACTGAGGCACTGTAACAAGTTGTCCAGAGAGGTGGTGGATGCCCTGTCCCTCAAGGCATCCAAAGTCAGGCTAGATGGGGCTCTGAGCAGCTGTTGTACATGCCCTTGTCCATTGCAGGGGAGTTGGACTAGGTGGCCTTTAAGAGTCTCTTCTAACTCAGATATTCTATCATTTTTATGAGGCATTCTCCGGAATGTATAGAGTCATGCAAAACATTCATTTAGCATATCTTTTCCTTCACATTTGCAAATTCAATCATATTCTGACCTATACTGTGCATTGCAAAATCAATCTTAATGTACTTATATTGTCTTCAGTGTTAATTCAGTGCCCAGTGCATCTGTGATAGGAGACTAATTATGGATGCCAGAGGCACATTCATACTTGTAGAGTTGGAATTCAAGTTGTCAGCAGGGTGGTGCTTGATGTACCTGTAACAGAAGAATTACAGTCAAACAGCAAAAATAAGCAAGCTCTGCAGTAAAGTTTCAGTACTTTTAAATAAATATGGCATTTTTCCATGTGGTCCGGTGGGAAATGTTGTATTTAAGATCTTTGGCAAAAATGACTGTTAATCTGGGAGCAGTTACAGTCTTTCTATCAGTACATTCTGATTGACAAATTGCGATTGGCTGGAAGAATGAGGGGAGAGAGCACCAGGCTCCTTTGCTGCTAAATCAGACAGCATGATTTGGTACCAGGACCTTACTACGTTATTTTATATATAATCAGTTATCCTTCACACTTTACAACAGATGGAGAAAAAACATCTTGATTTCATGTAAAGAAGCCAACACAACAACTCTTTTATAAGATTATCTGCAGGCTGATTTTTCAGTACAGTGAGATTGCTTATGTATTTAGGGTAGGAGTCTTAATTAATGACCTTCCTGGATTGTGATGTTGGACCTTACACTGAGGATAAACGATGGTTTCTTGCTTGCCACATAAAGAACTCTTTTTTCCTACCACTAGAATAATTATTAAAGAAAATTTGCTGTGAGCACTGCTATATTCTCTTATCCTGGTGGATGTATTAGAAACTGACAGCAATAATCCTGTATTAGAAATGGTCCTCATACTGAGTTACCATGCCACTCGCTAAAATGGCTTAACTTTCTGCCATGGTGATTTTTTTGTAACACTCTTATTATGGCTTGGTTCATAAATTAGATGCAAAGTTCTCTTATACTTTTGTGATTAATAATATGCCCCTCTCTGGGATATAACTTACTTTACTGCAGTTTTAAGCTGAGAAATGAAAGGCTCTCATTTGTTCCAAGTGGTTACTTCTCGAGCTTTTTTCAATCAACTCTTTAAAAAGTTTAGAAACAATAAGGGAAACCAGGAAGCTTGAAACAACAAATGTAAGTCCTGATAGCACTCCTTTGTCAGAGATTATAGCGATATCACAAAGATTACAATGCTTGTTTTCCTATGGATGACTCTGATTGTCTTCCAAGGCTTTTTTCACTTAATGGTGATAGGAGCTGAAAGTAAATACTGTTCTAATTTGCGTTGTTGCAGTTGAAAGCGGTACTTGGCCCATATAGCACTGTAGTCTATACTGTGTTACATGATTGCAGTAGAACTTCAGATAAAGGGTAATGGACAATAGGTGCTTAGGTGTTTTGGGAGCTTTAAGGCCCTCCGGGTAGTTGACTTTCAAACAAATTAAATCTCTTTCTGAAATGAATACACAGACAGCAGCTACTCAAAGTTCTTGTGTTGATTTCAAGACCCTGCACAAATAAATTTGGCCCATGGAAGAGTTGTAGGATGGGTGAATGAACGCAATACATTTTTCAAAGGCTTATCCTTGTGCAGTAGCTTTTCCTTATTCAATTATAACTCCTGAAATCTAAAGAACTGTTTAAACAGAATGATTCAAGCTAGAGGAGGAAGATATCTATTGGGTCATTGAGTCAATCTCCTGCTATTTCACAAGTTTTCCTTATTGTGCATTTTGAAGTGTTTTGTCCGGAACTTTCTTAAATCAGAAACAACAGGGCTTCCACTTCTTGGAGAGGAATAAGATTTTCTGGCTAATTGCCCTCAGGACTTTTTTCAGATTTGTTTATTTATTTATTTATTTTCCATATTTATTCCAAATTTATTTTCCAAATTTAACTCTCACAGTTCTGGTGTTTTGAGCCCATGAGAAAATGGTAGCATTTGGAGCAATGCAGCTTTTCCTAATCCAGCTGGGCTATCCTGGAAGTTCAGCCCCATGTTCACAGCTTTGCTCAACATAACGTCATATTATGTGGTTTTTTTTTTTTCCTTTATCTGGGTCTTCGGTTAACTCTAGAAGCTATTCGCAGCTCTATCTCTTTTCTTCACAGACAGAAGCATCCACTTTCTTTCTTTCTATTTTGTGAGGATGGAGGATGTCAAACCAGATTGTGAAGATCTCTTGTTTGTTCCATAGCTAGATGCTCCCAAACTCTTTTTTCTTCTCTTCTACTCTAACAGATACTTTTGTTCATGCGCTCTGACTTTTCTTTACATGAGGTCATAGGGTCATAGTTATTTTCTTACATTTTTACATTCTTCGTCTTTTTTTTTTTTCCTCTCTCTGCAGTGACCTATTGCATTTATTTCTCAATTTCTTCTGCCATTACCTTGCGGGATTTTCTCTTTCTCTCTTATTTCCTAGTTGCCTGTATTCCCTGTAATTCCTCTTTTCAGCTACTCGACTACTTTCCATTTCCTCTTACATCTTACGTAAAAATTTATTTCCATTATTTAGATCTTATTTGTGTATCAAAAATT
Organism: Perdix hodgsoniae; assembly: GCA_035772895.1. NCBI lineage: Eukaryota > Metazoa > Chordata > Aves > Galliformes > Phasianidae > Perdix > Perdix hodgsoniae. Next base: position 1,490,185 of record JAPSGF010000069.1, read on the forward strand.
TTGCAGATGCTTAAGAAGAAGATATTTTGTGGTGGAGATAGTTCAGCCTACAAAACTGATGTATGTAACAGGACACACCTAAAAGTGATTGTATTAGATTTGAGCGTGTAGAAGGGAACAACTAGGTTCCAGACCCAACATAATATCAGATGTAACATATATAAAACTTCCTGCGTCATTAGCAGTGATGATCACCAGACTGAGTCTCTTCAGCCTCCAGTGCTGCTTGTTCATGTGGGACCACAGTGTTCTTGGTAACGAATATCTTGTAATGAATTTGCTGGGTAGATACATCTGCCTGTAGAGCATTTCTACAGCTAGGTCAGTAAAGATGGCAGATGAAAGTAAATATAAGAGAGTTCTTTATCTTGCTCTCTTAGACAGCAAACCAGATACCTTCTGTGCTGCCCCAGAGAGGTCAAGAGCAGACTCTGACAAGTGGGTCTCTGATGGCCGTATATGAACGTGAATGACTAACCAAATCTCTGAAGATATTTTAAACACTACCTTCACCAGAAAACTAATATTAAGTATCATGAAGTTCATTAAGTATTGGAAAAATGTGGGGGGGAAGCCCCCGCCAAATGCTCGATCTCTAACTGGCGCCAGGACGCAGACTCGATTCCAGGAGAGTGAAAAACTTATTTTATTGCGCAGATAGCTCACTTATATAGTACATGAATTGTTTATGTCCCTTTGTCCGCTTGTCCTTTTCTCATTGGTATAGCCTTGCAGTTAGACAATAGTGCATCCTGCCCAAGCATACACCTTGTTTTTCTGATTCCACCCGAAAACAGTTCCACTTAAGTTGTTTGTTTTAGCTCAAGGTCAGTTCATCGCTTACCACATCTGCTGTTATTCCATTGCTATGTGCTCAGAGCTGCCGTGCCCCTGCTTGTACAATACTTTCAGGGAGCCATGGCCCTGTTCCCTGAGCCATTCTGCAATAGAAAAAGGCACACTCTGCCTCAACACAGGAAAAGCATACATCTGAGGATGGTTTGGACCAGTGTAAAGAAATGACAGGTTGTACTCTGAGCTTTTAAATCTGTGTGTTTTTTGTTCATTACTTATAGCCAGTTTGAATTCTGCTTGAATCTAGCCATAACCTTTGTTTTTGTGGCTTGGATCATTTGCTGAATAGGCTTAATGTGTTTCCTAATCTCAGAATTACGTTATATGAAATGCATGAAAAAGCTAAACTGCTATGGCCTTCTAGTTCCGCAGGTGACTCACTGATACTCTTAGGGTTGGGAAGGAAGAAAAGGAAAAGAAAAAAGATTTTTCAAGTGAGAGAGAAAGAAAATGTGCATTTGAATAAAAAACAAATTCCAATTTACTTCATATCAGTTTTCCATTTTTGTTTTTCATCTGAAATATTATTTACTCAATGAAATCAAATGCAGAGGAAATAGAGAATGTTATTATTTTGTAGATTTCTACTCTTGTGTTTGTGCTAAATCAGAATGCAAAGAGTTTCTTGCTCTGCTACACTTCATAATTTGGTGCAGTTCAATATATCCTTAACAATTTCACCAGAAGCATATAACAGTTATCTGTGTAGGCATCATTTGTAGGAAAGGTTGGGGGGAGAAGTGATCTGGACCAGAATTTCATAACTAAGTTCTTAATGAATGAAATACAACTAAAATTTAAGCCATGTAAACAATGAAATTAATTAATCAGATGAATTCTGGAGCCAGCATTCAGGAACCATCAGGGAATAGATGTGCATAAAGCAATCAGTGTTTTAAAAACAAAGTTTTTTTGTTTTGTTTTTTTTAACAATTGAATTTTATTTTAAAACCAGTGAAGCTACATGATATTTTGTGTAATACATATCATAGAATGGTTTGGATGGGAAAGGACCTTTAAGATCACGTAGTTCCAACCCCCTGCTGTAGGCAGGGACACCTCCCTCTAGACCAAGTTGCTCACAGCCCCATCCAGCCTGGCCTTGAATGCTTCCAGGGAGGAAGCATTCACAAGCTCGCTGGGCAACCTGTTCCAGTGTCTCACCACCTTCACAGTAAACGATTTCTTCCCAATATCTAACCTAAATCTACTGATGCCGAGAAAACCAACAAAGTAACTTGACATGACAAGAGTTATATTGAGCAGATATTCCCTTTATTACAGCGTCGGGTACATGTGGGATCACTCCCACCAAACTTACACACCAAAGAGAGAAGTGACTAGATATTTAAAGACATAGCATATACATATTCATTACATTCTAAGGAAATGGGCAGAAGTAACATCTCTGGTGGTCATGGGATGCATTCCCACTGTAAATTTCCAACCTTTTAAGGGAGGAGAGCCCAAACCATCTCTCACTGATGTTATGTTGAGCTGAGGCATCTGTTTTGCCATCTTATCTTCAACAATGGGACATGTATTCTACTTTCTTATCTCCACTTGACAACAAATTTTGCAGCCTCTTGTTCTTAAGCCTCCATCCTTCAGCTTAGTTTGCTCAAGTTATGCGATGGGCTGTTCTTACAATATGGAAAAGCTGTTGTCATGATTCACTATCCTCTTCCAGCTTAAAGCTCTCGTCCTGTCGCTACCTGGCCTTCTAACAAGTCCCTCCCCCAGCTTTCCTGTAGTCCCCTTTTCAGATACTCGAAGGCCACAGTAAGTTCCCCTAGAGCCTTCTTCAGGCTGAAGAGCCCCAGCTCTCTTATCTTGTCCTTGTAGGGGAGGTGCTCCAGCCCTCTGATCACCTTCATGGCCTTTCTATGGATCCACTCTGACAACTCCATATTCATAGGTACAGTGTAATTTACTGTTTTGTTTATCAACTTATAAAGAGTTGGTGTTTTGTTTTCTTTGTGTTTATAACTTCTTTTTAGTGTTTTCCTTTTTTTCAGAGTTTAGACAGTTAGACAATAAAGGCTAGCAAACTGCTGCAAACATGCCAAAAGTGACAGAAATGTGAGGAAAAAGAAATAAATTTAAGATATTGATTGAGATGATACAAAATTGAAGCATTCATGTAAAAGCTTCTCTGGATGCATGCCATTTCACATGGCTCTTCTAGTTACAGCCCTTCAGTAACGCAAATATTTCACTCTACACTTCTGACAGAAATCCTTGTCACAGTCTTTTCCTGGTCACCAGAGCTGGCACCAAAGATTTTGTTTCAGATATCAATAAATCTGAGGAGAAATAATAACTGGAATAGGATTTGAATTTTGCTTGTTTAGCTTGTCTCCCAACCTGGAGAACTACTGGGAGCACCTGATGTGTTTCTTCAAGATAGTACCTACAGTCAATTCAGTTGTGTTACTTTTCCTATGGTAATTCAAATTAGACATTCATAAAGTATCAGTACCTTATTAAAATTTTAAACATGGCCATAGAAATGCTCTACAGCATATACACGAATGACATAATGAAAGACACTACGTGAAAAATCAGAAAATTTTTTAATACTCAGTACCAAAATTGTATAAAATATTGTTTTAAAGTGAAACATACAGAAGTTTGAATATGGAAAACATTTGTTTCTTTGCTTTAAGTGCCCTTGAAAAATGTGTTGTTTTTATCAACAGTTTCCACATGACAATAGAAAGGGGGAAAATTTATATTTCTTATTAAGATTGATTTTTTGGTTGAAAATGTGTTACTGAGATTTCCATAATCAGTAACATTTTGAGTGCAATACTACTTTGTGTTGTAGTAGCAGTTGTCAGAAATAATGTCTGTTGGCTATTCTATGTTGCAAAATCTTTCCTAAGGTACTGCGACATTTCCAAAAGATGTGACATTTCCAAACTTCTTTCAGTTACATCATTTCAAAAAGAAGTCATTACATTAATGTACATAACTTATGGATTAGATCGCTGCTACAATACACTCTGGATAGAACTGATAAATAATGCATTTATTTTAAAATAATTTGCAAGTTTGTGCTGGGGAAGTGTAAGCCTTTAACAAGATTTTTTCATGTTCAGAATGTGCTTTTTATTTTGAAAAATATCACATTCTTTAGGCGATATACAATATAATTATTAGAATTAATACAATTTGAACAGGATAAAATATTCATAAACCATTTTGAAATAAATATGCACATTCTGGTTTGGCTTGAATGTTATGAAATATTCAGTAAGTG
>JAPSGF010000069.1:1494404-1589428 GCA_035772895.1 Perdix hodgsoniae
AAAAGAAAAGAAAAGAAAAGAAAAGAAAAGAAAAGAAAAGAAAAGAAAAGAAAAGAAAAGAAAAGAAAAGAAAAGAAAAGAAAAGAAAAGAAAAGAAAAGAAAAGAAAAGAAAAGAAAAGAAAAGACTTTTTAAAGATATTTTAGGAAAATGAATGTGCTCACACAGATGAAATACTGAATTTTTTACTAATTTACTAATTTTTTACTAATTCTTTACTTATTTTCCCAATGAATAAAACAGGTATTTAGTGACATAGGAGATTTGTACAATAATAATCTAATAATACATGCAGCATATTAGAGCAAATGGGAGTACTACCAGTACTTGTCAACAGAAGTCTTGTAACTGTCTCGCTTCATTTATGGTGCGCTATATAAAAAATACTTGAGGATTTCTTGTCAAAGAAATGGAGAAGGAGGAAAATAATACAGTCCTTTCTTTTCCCAAGCAACTGAAAATATCTTAATGTGATCAAAGAGAACAATGGTGCTATTTTTAAATGCATGCCTATTAAATACTGGAAATATTCATGTTTGGTTTTGAGAAAAATAATACTATTTTTCAGCTGTTTTAGATGAAACACTACTAGAAAGTGAAGTATCAAAGGCAGGAGTTCTGCAACCAAATGATGAGATAAGCAGCAGCAATTTCCAGGATGCATCCAAAAGTTCTAGAGGAACACACTGAGGGGACTTGAACTTTTCTAAAACCAACAAACCTAATCCTAGAGACTGATTAATTAAGGTTCAGTGGTAGAGAATGCTTAATCTACCCTGGAAATGGGGACCTTGAGAGTAGAGATCCTTGAAATCATGTATCTTTAGTAAATAATTTAGTTGAAGTAAAGTAAGAATTTAAAAATAAAATGATGGAGCACTTAATGGATTATGATATGACAAGGAAATTGGTTTTTATAATGGGAAAATATTTGCTTCTAATTTAATGTAGTAGGGTTCCTTGAGGGCGTCAATAAAATGGTGAGAGAAGGAGGTAGGTAGACATGCGTAAGCTTTCAAAAAGCCTTTGGCAAATCTTTCACAAGAAGCCATTAAAAATGACTAGTTGTAAGGGGAGAGATAAAATTATGTCACAGGTCAGAAGCAGAATGAAACATGGAACGCAAAGTCTGAATAACTAACTCATCATCTTTGAAAAGGGTGAAATATTAAGAAGTGATGTTTTTGAATACTGAAAGCGAACCATTCTGGTTTAATGCACTGTTTGCATTAATGATCTGGAAGAGAGATGAAATGAGCAAACTACTGATTACTTATAATGGTATTAAAAAAATGAATTTGGGAGGTTTCAGGGAAATTCAGAAATATGAAGACATAGACATGATGACTACTGGCCGTGGCTGAACATTTTCCAGTATTATAAATATACTTAATTATTTTTAGATCTTAAATTAATATATCTCTTCATTAAATATGATAAATTAAATAAACAACATTCTTACAGGTGTCAGTAATATCTCAAGATGGGGGGAAAAACAAAAAACACACACAAAAAAACAACAACAGAAGAAAACAAGATCTCTTGTGTTATCTGTCATTCTGAAAGCAAATTCACTGTTCATGGAAGACAGCACTGTGGAAAGCTGACACTTTGGATTGGCTCCCCTAAGATAATGGTGGGCTTTGAAGCTAAGTATACAGACAGGTATGTAAATTGCAAAATTAGAGGGACAGGACAGGGATGTAGCTTTATCATGACATGCTTTATACTGGTTCTCAGCTGTTCTTTCACTAGCTGAAAAGCTGCTGCTTAAAGAAATAGTTTTCCTGGCCCAGCTCTCATCACCTCCAGTTTTTATTGTTCCCTCTGAAATTGCAGTTCAGAAAAAGTTTATGGTAAGCTCTCACTAGTCTTCATAGTGTGTTTTTGCTTTTATAGGAACAACGGGCTTCTGCTGTGGCTGCATAAGATCCAGATTTCCTAGAGAACTGAAGTAATTAAAATTTCACAAACTTAACATGAGGACAATTTAAGTGAAATATTACTAGGTCTACAGCCATGTGGCATAGCATGATAAAATTCTTCAGTATATTAGTGTACTGCAGGAACTAAATGTAATATAAACAAAGCAGCTAAGTATATTGAATAAGCAAAAGTAAAAATTAGTGTTTACATGGTGCTGGATGCTAGCACTTATGTATTGATGACCTGGCCTAGATGATTCCTGGGAGAGGGGAATCCTTCCTATCCTTGACATTCTGTGATTCCTAGTCTCTGATTTTGTATCCATAAACATATGTTTGATAATGATGTTACAAAAATTTATTTTACATAGAAATTCACACAGTTATGTTATTTTGTAATTAAATAAAATATATGCTTAACAAATGAGTAAAGTAAACGGCTTTGTTTGGAGTGCCTGGCAAGTTTTAGTTAACAAAGAAAAGATAGAGGTCCTGCCTTTTAATAGCTAAATTAAGGTTTTAGTTTTATTTACTTACTTTTGTAAACTGAGGAGGAGCTCTGCTGTTATTTAGAATCAGCTTTCTTTCTTCTGGTCTGTTTCCTATCCCATTTCTTTTGCATCTTGCTGTCTGAGCTACACTACAGGAGATGGTCTTATGCCAAAACTTTGATGCCAATTAACAGTACACTACAAAATATTGAAAATATATCCTTCTATGTACATACAGTGAAACTTCACTTTGTCCAGCAACTATGAATATGGCAGGAAAAATCAGGGCAGAATTCTGAGTAAGTCTAGCTTGATCCCCAAAGGAAGAGATAGCATATAACTTCAAGAAAATACAAGTGATATTTTTTTCTACTTAGAAAAAAACTTTATTTTGACTTCAACCTCTTTTGTTCCCCTGTTGTGTTGTTGTTTTTTTTTTTTTGATGTTTCCCCTTGTTTAAGTATTTTGCTTTTTAGTATAATATTCTTCACACTTCTGAGAGTGAGTGCTCTTCTGTTATTATTTATGGAGTTTACAGTAGTTGTATGGGAACTGAATCACGTATGGGCTGAATCACAGCCTGAACCTCTGATTGATCACCTGAGGTAAGCAATGAGTCAGCCCTGGGAGCACAGGTGAAGGCAATTCACCTGTGCTGCTGGAAGGGGTAGAGCCTGGCTGCACCTCTCCTAGACCCATTTAAGAGCTGACTACCACTGGGGGAGGATCTTTTTCTGAAGGTCCCTCTTTTGGAGTTTTACAGTGAGCCCAGGATAAGGGTAAGTGCTCTATTTATTCTTTCATTGGTGTAATAATCTGTATAGCCAAACTCTGTTATATTTCATAATTATAGCATCTGTAAGTTCATTGATTATATGGTAGTAGATACAGCATTTCTGGGAAGTGCTAGGTATGTAATAGCAAGTTAAACTTTTCAGTATTGAGAAATGTTCATGTCTGAATGCTGAGAAGACATTGTGCTCTAGTCAAATGTACTAAATTCTTATACATTTCTATATGTAATGTGCTGTGAGAATATCCTGGAAGAGCTAGAGTTCTGCAGCAAGGTGAATAGTGTTGTGCCCCTAGTGACAGCCAAAGTAAGCAATAGAAATAGAGATAATCTAATCAATAACTTTCATCCTCATCATTTCCACAAGCAAAAAGACCTTTCAGTATCTAAAGGAAAACTACAGGAAAGAAGGGGATAGACTTTAGCAGGGTCTGTTGTGGTAAAACAAGGGGAAATGGTTCCAAGGTTAAAGAAGGTAGATATAAAAATAAAAAAAAAGAAAAGTCAGGAATAAAGTCTTTTACACTGAGAGTGGTGAGGAACTTGATGAAACAGGTTGCCTAAAGATGTGGTGATTTCCCCATCCCTGGAGACTTTCAAGGAGTGGCTGGATAAGGCCCTAGGTAGCCTGATCTAGTTGTGGTGGCCCTGTTCATTGCAGGGGGGTTGAATTGGATGACCTTTAAAGGTCCCTTTCAACTCTAAGAATTCTATGATTCTTTTTGTCCTCTCTGTCCCTGAAGGTGTTGAAGAAACCTTTAGCATTTGTACTAAGAGACATAGTTTAGTGGGGAAACATTGGTGCTAGGTGGATGGTTGGACTAGATAATGTTGGAGGTGATCTTTTCCAATCCTGGTGACTATGAATTCTCTGATTCTGTGTGAAATGTGCCTTTTCATATAGATCTGTTCTTGATAGTAATGATTTCTGTTTAGTAATGTCAGAGATGTAAGAATAATACCAAAAGTTAGAGCCCCGGTATGGCACAGAAAAAGGGAAGAAGCACAAACAAAAAAATCCAAGTCAATCTAAGTTGGATGTATAACACTTCTTACATTCCTTATGTGCACTCAAACAGCATAGATGACATTTCTAGAACAGTATCTATTTTTTTCAAGTGGAAAGGATTCTGACATTTCATCTAACTGAAAAGAGGAGCAAATCTTTTTTTCTTTTATTTTCTTAAATTCTGCTTTCTGTTGAAGTACAGCTTTGATGAAACTGATGTAAAAAGAGAGAGACTGCAACACCCTGCTTATTCATGCTGAACTCAGACATTTTAGGGCATAGGAAGATTTAAAGGAGGCCTAAATGCCTTCAAAATTATTAGAGCTGAGAGAAGGTTAGCATTTCTCTCAATTAAACTTTTTCTTCTATTAAACCTTGACACTTTGATCATTTTTTTTCTGTTCATTTGCAAAATAAGAAGAGCTATTATTTTCTGGCTCTCCCTCAGGATCTGCCCTTTCCTGTAATTCAGATGATATGGGAGGGTGAAAAAAGAAATAATGACAGAGCTGTTTCACTTATCTTTCCAAGTATGAGATTCCTAACAAGGAAGGAATTTTAACAGAGATGTTTCTGTCTATATGAAGAATAATATAAAGATCAGAAAGTAACTTCTATTTCAACATCTAATGAGAACAGTGGTTCTGTGTATCCAGTAATAATTCCTTTAAACAATGGATTGTAAATCAGTAATTCTGATCAGTTGCTGGTAACTGTACACCTATCTAGGTATATCCTCATAAGAAACATAACCAAACAATTGCATTTGGGAGCTTTCACTCACTTGTTATCTGAAAAAAAAAAAAAAAAAAAAAAATTATTTGCCTGAGCTTCCAAAAAATCTTTTCCTTTGCAAACCATCAGCTTTGCTTACTGAGGCTGAAAATAAAGCATCAAGTTAGCAAAAAAGTAAAAAGAAAGGAAGAAAAGCCATCAACAGTAAAGTTTTGTCTCTACTTCAGTGCCTCTGAAATGGGGAAATATGACTACAGTGAACATCTTACCTGAAAGTAAATAGCTTTATTGTCAGCTCTGTACAGTGCTTTATGAACTAAATGACAACTTAGGAAAAGATGTTTTTATCTTCTCTCTAGTTGTCTATTAGGAGTGTTTGTACTGATATGTTAATACAATATTCTATTAAGATTTTGTTAGTTATCATGCTACAACTAAGTAGTTCTATTTACTTTTCCCTCAGGGACTTGAATTAGTGTCTCTCCTACATGATAAGTAGGGATTTCCCCAACTACAAATCATCTTTTGTTATCCTAGGGAATGAATGATAAATTGAAATGCAATAGAAAAGTCATTAAAGCATATATTTTGATAACTCTTCAACAAAGCAAAATCATGTTATTGTGCCAAGCCCATAAAACTGAGTTTGGTCTACCATGTAGATGGTAGATAGAATGAGAGAAAAAAATAGGTTTATGACATGTGATTTCAAAAATTGATTTGGTATTGCAACTTTTCTTTTGCTTTTGTGCTCTAAATGAAAAAAGTGAATTCCTGTAATCAGCAAATTAGCACTTAAATCTAACAGACCTCCATCTCTGAAGTCTTGTATAATCTTACAGATAAAATTCTGTTCAATCTGGCCTGGACACTTCTATGGTAAATGCATATATTGTTTTCATGTACAATTGTAAGGAAATAGTTTCAATTTCCAAAGTCTATATGATTTCCTTCATTTCAGTTTAGCACTCTAAACTGCTTCCTTCAAAGTTTTACCCGCTCCTTCATTGGAATAGCTTCTGTATTACTTGTGTAGATTCACAGAATCACAGAATTATCAAGGTTGGAAAAGACCTCGAAGATCATGTAGTCCAACCATTACCAATGCTTCCCAGCTAAACCTGGATTCCTAGGGGTTTGAGAGTTAACTAATACCTGTTTAAGCATCATCTGTGACTTATTTGTGTGATGAGTCCCAACTGTACTGCCATGTCTGCAGCCACTGAAGAAGTAGTTATATCTGAGTTACATCTGCCTCTGTATAGCAGGTGTCTTCTAGACTGTAATAAAAGTTGATGTAGACCAACATTTATCATAACTAAGTTGCTGTATGCTAAGAATCACTCATGCAGTTTACTCTCATGCTAATCCTAACCACTGGGATCTTTTTTGCTATGCTTGCTGTTAAAGGCATAATCCTTAAAATTTAATCATGTCCTGTAAAAGCCCTTGTGGATGTGATGGATGTTCTGTAGTATAGAAAATTGCACTGGATCTCATAGACTACTTCAAAACCCTTTATAGTATATTTACTTATACATCAGTTATTCCTATAGATTCATATATATATGGACATATGTCAAATATTTGTATCAAGCATAAGTTTTTAGAGACTTGTTAAAAGGTGCATTTGAAGTATTAACGATGATATTATGTTGCATGAACTACACTACTCAGTGTGTTAGTTATTTCACATATATTCCCTTTGGGGTTTACACTAAGGGAGGATGGGTTAGAAAATATTGCAGGTCTAAGTAAACTACTCTGCACTAAGACTCAGCTGTGTTAATTTCCCTCTGTAAGTGCTGCTTGAGAGTGTGTTGGCCTCTTTTGGAGTGTAGGTTTATTCCTGAATTTAGTTTAAAGTATTCTATGCGTGTCTGTGTGTCTGAAACAGGAAGCAATTAACAACTTTCACCGAAGTTATGAGTATTTATTGAATATCTACCTTGTTCTGTAGTATTGAACTTGCATAGTCAGCATCACTGAAAGAAATATTTGTGGTACTTTAGTCACGGCACTGGTCAACAACCATGTTGTCTTTTAAGACATGCTTTCATATAATTTAGAGAGCAGTAGAATTACAAACACAACTCCATGAAGAAATAAAAAGCAATATTGTCTATCTCCTAAAGCAGAACCAATTAAATTGGAGACACTGCATAGCTGCTTTGCCCAAGCTTAGGGGCATTTCTTCATAGCTGATTGCACCAGTTTATGGTTATTTCTGTGTAAATGTTGTTCACCTCTACAGATTACCTTTAAAAAAAGACTGAAGGATAATGTCTTCATCTTGCTGAAGCCTGGGGAGAAGTGGCATTGGTACCTTTGTCACAGATGATGACTGATAAAAGTAAAAAATAATAATAATAATACTCTGAGTAAATTGCATTTGCCATAGGATTGCAGTTTTTATAACTTGGCATTTCCAGTCAGACATGGACAAAGAGTTTAGGCAGTCCTCCATTTCCTTCTGAAACAATCACTAGCTGGCATTAGTATTTGACTAGAGGTCTTGTTTATAAGGTGCATCGCTATGAATGTTTTTGTCATTTTGTCATTTTGAATGTTATCTTGTTTTTTGTGGTGCTGTACTTTTTAAATTCAGAGTATGCTGTCTGTCTGAGAAGTGAATGATTTTGCCAACTGATTCAACGGAGAAGCTGACTGGAAGCAACTGTGGTAGATTATATGAGAAAAATATACTCTTGTCCTCCTGCTTTTTCCTTTTTTAAAAAAAACAAGGTTTGCAAATGTCCTGTGTGCTCTAATCTACTTGGCCAGTAGTTTGGTGCTATATTTTTTAAATGGGTTAGACTCTGGCTGTTGAAGAGTGAAACTCCAACAGATATGTATATTTAATTCAAAAAATGCTCTTCTTCATATTTGTAAAAGCATTAAAAAATAACATTTTATAAATTTAAGTTATTAAACTAACTTGGGATACTGAAGCTCTCTCTGTATTGTTACTTTATATAGAAGATTGAAGCAGAAAACAAACATTATATTTGAAAGTGAAAGGCATAAATGGGCAAATGCGTATGTTTGAAAAGTACATTGTGATATTCTGATATTAAAATATAAGCACACACATTACTATTTTCTTTTTTCTAAGTATTTCTCATTTCTATATACTTGTAGCTGAATAAATAAAATAGGTCAATGTTGCATTTCAAAGTGTACTCCTCAGCATTATCATTCTGTTATTACTCTGAGTTTCAGTGGAAAACCTCTTCTAAATAATTGAAGGGTTGCAACATGGTCTAAATAATTGCATGACTAAATTACTAGAAAAACACTGGACTACTGTCTTTTTATTCAGCTGCCTTTTACACTTCATTTACCTGTGCATGAGGAAAATAGCTGCCTTGCCAATGTGAGCTGTCAGCATATTGAATCTCAGAATCAAGGCAGAAGTGTTGGCAACCAAAGTGTACATAGTTGATAATACAGTGCAGAGGTAAGGCTCTTTGGCATTTTATTTTCGTGGCTTCATCAGAATAGAGTCTGCGATGGCAAGAGTAAAGATAAGAGGCTTTGCTTCTCCAAATCTGTTTCAGAATGTATGGTAAATGTGTGCAGTGCCTAAGTGTAAATAGGATATGCAAGAATTCTCCTGTATTTCAGTTTTTTTTAAGTATGCAAGAGAATTTTTTCCCACTCTTATTACTTTTTCCACATCTGTTTATCAAACACCTGCCTTCCACAAAATTAAATGCACAAAGCTTCTGCTTGTTCCTTCTTATAATTGACAGTGATATCTTAATTTAAATAAGATTTGGATCCAATACTGAGAAAATGTTTACAAAATAAATTCTTTATCTACCTTAAATGAAAAAGAGTTAGAATAAAAATGTGCTTATCATAAAGGATTTTTACAATATGTTTAAAAATCTGAAATGACATAATCTTGGCTTAGAAGTACAGTAAGGTGTGTAAAAGAATGATTTTAATGTGAGAGAATAGGGAAAATAAGTTTCATGTGTATTTTTAAATTTTCTAAATTTGCTATTTTTAAGGTTATTTTATTTCATAGTACTTATGGTTGCTGTCACTATTTTCTTACATAGAATCTTGAGTTTTCATATCTACTTTGATAGTTGGACTAGATGATCTTAGTGGTCTTCTCCAACCTAAATTTTTCTATGATTCTACCTAAAATGTTTAACTGACAGTAAGGAGGGTTCTCTGTGCTTCAAGTGAAAAGGGACAAAGTCTAAATGGTAGTACAAGGAAAGATACTCATCTAAGTGGAGAACTTACCTGGAATCCTGCTGAATTCTTTGACTCCAGAACGCAACCATGTAAATTTTAAGTAAGCTCTTTGCTTGCAAGCATACATAAGTAATACCAGCAACGTTCTTATTTTAAGAACTGTAGTTTCCAATTGAGAATTTATTAAAAAAAAAATACCCACAGTAGCTCCCCAAGACCACAAATTATGTTAACTAAAAAGATATTTTGGCATTTGATTTCAGTATTTCCATTTCTTCCTGTACTATATGTATGTTTTTCTTTTCTCTCCATTCCATAAATCTGAAAATATAAAGCCAAAAAACACTTCTAGTAGTAATTTCAATTTCTATCAGGATCTGCCTTTATGATGTATGGAGAATATAAGGAACTGATTGTAACATATAACTTACTGAGATACTTTTTCCTTTTTAACATAAATAAAAATGAACAGTTTATGCCCAAACCTTTTCTGAATCAGTTTTCTGGCACAGAGTGGTAGTTTGTTAATCATTTGTCGGAATTTCAAAAATTAGGCCATCTGCAGCGTATATCTTCAGCTACTCTGAATTAAAAATTGGAGTGATGTTGAACTTCAGTCCTCCAGTACTTAAAAATTGTTGCCATACTCTCATGTGGCACTTCACATGAGCATTTGTATATCAGTGTTAAAAAATAATAATAAAACATAGCAAGAGTTCAAAGGCTATCTTTTAATTGTTGTTTGCAAGGGCTGGATATATTATATCTATCTGTTTGAGTAAAGCTTTAGAGAGCTTTTAGCGAACATGGCTGCCTGTATTTTCTTCTGATTGGAGACATGGATCCTGGAAATCCTTTGTATCATGGAGGAACTCTAGGCTCCACTGCAGATGGTACACATAAAGCAGCCCATGGATGAAAATGCATTTTTCCCTGTATGCATTAATATTTTCTGTATGTCTGAGAAAATTCTCTTTTTTAATGGGTTTCCTCCTTCCCAGCATTAATAACTGCCCGATTAGAATAATATTTTACATTTCTGTAACAACTGTGTGGATTTTATCCATTTCTGTTTTGCAAACACAATAAGCAATTGTATATAGTATTAAATATTCATAATTCTGACCTGAAACAACTAGTGGCTCTTAACTAACATGGTGATTGATAGCAATCCTTAATTCAGAAAACTGTTTTGTAAATAGTGATACAAGTGCATCCAGCAACTTCAGTGTCAGGGAAAAGATAAAAATCCAATTATTTTGTTGCTTTCCTTTTTAAATTATTATTTTATTTTGCTCAAGAATTCATCTTCATAAAACAGAAGGAAATATTTTCTATATAAGAGTATAATACATAAGACTTCAAAAGAGAAAAATCACACAGAGTGATGTATAGTTGCATGCTTGGACATCAAAAGTGGGCTATTCTGTGCTAGAACTGTCCTTGTCTGGATGCCTACCTGTGTGACCTGCTGTAGGGAACTTGGTTTCGTAAGGAAGTTGAACTCGGTGAACTCTAATGGTCACTTCTAATTCCTGTGATTCTGTGAATAAGATTAAGGCCACTAATTGCATTAGCTGAAATTGGGGGAGGTTTTAGATTCTATAGATTAGTTAAAACACAGTAGGAACTACATTTATATTTATATGAAACTGATGGTGAGCTTTGTTACTTCAATAAATAAATAAGCAGGAAGAAACATTATTGCCAAAGAAAACAGAATCTTCATCAGTACTCTCACAAACCTTGCTTTATTAATAAATAATATTAGTATTTGTAGTGTATTTACAACCTTGTGACCACTCTGATCTATTGGAGCTTGTTGTGTGTTTTGTTTTTTTTTTTGTAGTATGATAATACTCATCAAGGAAGGAAGGGAATGTTTCCTTGTATTTAAGCTGAAAAACACAGTGGAACAAATAAGCTTATACAAATATTTCACATTATTACATACCCAAAATGCATTCTGAGCACATGGGATTTTTTTCCTAATCTTACAATTTTATTTAAAGCGGGAAAAAAGAACAAACTATTTTAAATATTCAGAGTTTATTTCTAATGAGTAGACTTGCAAATTAGAAATAATTATTAAAAAAAAAGATGCCTTCTTTTCAATTCTTTTTTTTTTTTTTTTTGACATCTTAATTTTTGGGCTTCCTTTATGTTCAAATATAAATATTTTGCAGCTTTCATAGGAGCTGTATTGATATAAGGAACAAGACAATTGAGAGAAAGTGGATAATATTGCTTTCCTTTTTTTGTTGTTTATTTTAGTCATAAGACCTGTCAAACCAAGCAATCGCTGTAGAAACACGTACATATTAAACATATATAGAGACACACATATACATACATCTAAATAGATAGATACATACAAATCACACCGCATATCCTATTCATTCTGAATAAAGTAATTAAATATTAAGGGGATAGAAGAATTGTAGACTCAATTGAGTTGAAGGGAATCTTTAAAGCTCATGCAATCCAACTCTCCTGAAATGAACATGGGCATCTGCAGGTCAATACGTTTGGTCAGTGCCCCATCCAGCTGGAAAGATGATACAGTTAAAAGTGTAAACACAAAGGTGGTACATGTGGAGATGCTCTATTATTTCCACAGTAGTCACTTTGCTTGACGAGTGTCCAAATAAGGAAATTATTGTGGAAAAAGTTGTCACTTTTATACTGCAATTTTTCAAATTCTAATCAATCAAGAACATGTTGGATTACTTATTCACAGGATATAAATGTAATCTGTGGAAGTTAAATCTTGACAGCTAATTTTTCATTCTTGACATAGATGTTAAATTGAAGCTCTGCTAGGTATAGCTCATCAGTGTCAGGACTAAGAGTATAGGTTGTTGAAAGAAGCCCTAAATATCCAGAGAGGACTCATTTTTATGCTCCTCCTCAACAACCGGGAAAGATGCTCATTATACCTTTCCAAGGTGTACACATGACTTTTGAGAAAACACACAGACTGTGGTATGTGTTTTCTTCCAACCCTACAGTGCTATTATTATTTAAAATACAGATGTTACTGTTATGCATGGTTGTTCTTCCTGCGCCTCAGTTCTAGGGAAGCTGACTTTCAATTACTTCTGCAGTTACATCACTAGCTCTGCTGTTTCAGTTCATGCTCTCTCTAACTTTTTAAAGAGATAAAAGTTTCTGTTTTGGGACACACAGCTCTTTGGTTTATTCCTTTTCACTTTATCTAGCAACAACAGAGAAAACTAAAATTTGATTCTTGATAACATTAATAGTCTGGAACTATTATACTGTGATTTAGGTCATGTTAGGTCATTACTTGTTTACAAGTAGTACTGTGGATGAGGTATACTCATTAAACATTTTGACATTTTCAGTAAAACTGTATATATGTGCAGCATTAATAACTACAGGCCATTCCTGCAGTGGCAGTTAGGAATATTCAAGTAATTTTCAAATTACTTGAAAATAAAAAAAAATAATTCAAGGAATATCCAAGCTAAAATTGTTTGCTGTATTTTCGTTAGCTGTTTTGATAGCCAAACTTCTTTCCTGCCCATAAGAACTTATTTCTGATCAGAAGAATAGTTTTCAAACTCATGGCATCATTTTGAATAAAGTCTTGTATACACTTGTCAGAGCAGGACAGGAAAGCTGAAGATGAGAAAAGATACATAAAGCTAACCTTGCCACCCATGCTTTAGTAGGCAAATAGATCTGACTTCCCTGAATATCAGGTCTTGAAATATCTTCTTATTTTCCTTCAGCAGGAGATATGAGACTTGCTTTTAAAAAGAAATATTAAATTCAAAGTAATACTTCTAATGTCTTTTGTTCAATACATTAATGTGATTTAGTAAGCATTCACCCTTTCTACTAGAGCATTTTACCTTACTGTATAGGAAGAAAAATGCCCATGCTAACAAATGCTCAGGTTTCCAAGACCGTATTGTTTCAGTGGTCTTCATGTCTGCAAGAGAGACTCATATTCTAATCATTGTCTGTGCTTATTCAAATGGAAAGGCTTTACCAGAAGGTGTTTTGAATCTGTCCTTTAAAAGAACACCTCTCATTTTGTTACTAGTTGAAAAATCCTTGGGAAGCTGGCTTAAAATTAGCCTTTGTGAATAAAGCATCCCAACCCTAAACTAGGTAATCAAAGGTACTTGGTACACACTCAATTCAGTGAAATTTGCAACTGGAATGCTTTTGAGTTAGCTGTGATATATTAAGGGAACCTTCACATTAGTGTATCCACAGAATGCAACATTAACTGTTTTGATATTGTACTGGTTAAGATCATTTTTATTATCTCCACAATATGATCCAGAAAATAATAAACAAAGAAGCAAAAACATGTGTTTTCTTATTGATTAATCTGAGCTAAGCTTTTTTTGTTATCTTGAGGCATGTGTTTGAATATAGAGTTTACAATCTGGTTTTGTTTTCCCACCTATGGAACAAACATAAGTGACTTTTGTTGAAAGTTGAGTAAATTAAAATTAAGATAACCATAAGAACAGTCGGTGCTGCTTCTGTGACAGCAAGCACTGTACTGAATATTGAACAACTTCCCACCTGTAAAGCAACCAGGAGGTTTAAAAGTGTGTGTATAACATAGTGTCTACAACGTAATGGAATCTAGCTATCAATAAACATTGGCCCACAGAAGATATGAGGCTAATGTAAAATATTGTAATATCACATTACAGAGCATAAATTTCCTTCCCAGAATTAAACAAATCATGTCTGTATCACTTGAATCAACCATAAAAACATTGGACAAAAATGTACAAGTAGACAGCAGAGTTATAGTTTAATATATTTTCTCAAATGTCTGGAACATACAGTAACTAAAATATTTTTCACAAGTTTTAAATTTCAACAAAGGTAGGTTGACAGCTGCAGAATACACTTGGATCAGTTTATTACAGAGAAAGGAAAACGGGGGGGAAAAAAAGGAACAACAGATGAAATATAGCAGAAGATTTGACTGTGAAATTGACTGAGAATATTTTGTGCTTGTGCAGGACATGTCTGTACATAAAGACACCGTGGACTCAGCAATTTTTTTTACTGGGAAAAAAAATACTGAGTTATTCTGCTCCTTGAAGTATTCTTATACTGACATACGCAGTGATTAGTTAGTAGACACAAGCAGTAGTAGCTGGCCACAGAAAACTATGGACCACAGAAGGGATAACAGCTCTGCACCTTTTCACTTGTGTCTATTGCAAACTGTGCCTAGAATTCAATTCCTTCACTACTTACAGTAATGTAGTCAGCCATATTGCTGGGTTGTGCTGATATAAACTTTGTGCAAGTGGTGAATATCTTCGTATGTATACATATATGATATGTATAGATATTTTAGTATAGGCCAAATGAATTCTGAGCCAAGTGACCTCTCTCCAGAAGTTCTCAGCAGTTACCAGTCTCACCAGTTATGGTGTCTAGAGCAAAGGGAAACAACGTGTTAAATGTAAAGCAATACTTCATGAAAACACTGACATAGTTTTTGAGATTTCAAGCCTTTCTCAGCAAGAGATGGTGCTTTTATTTTTTTTATGGTCACTCCAGGTATTTGTGCAGTCTTTTTTTCAGGCAATGAAAATTTCTTTATCCAAAATATTCTATAGTGAATAACTCTCAACTGAGGGAATAATTAACTTAGGCTTTTATTTTCCCCTGGATTGCTTTCAGCTTCCCTCCTGATGGTTTCACATGCTCCTTTTTCTTCTAATATAGAGCAAGTGTGTATTCCTTATCAGTTTGTACTACGGAAAACAAACAAAAAAAAGGAAATAAAACCAATAGAGAAAAGTGATCTGCTAAATTAAATACATGAATCCAAAATCTCAGTTGAAAAGGAACAGTTAGGAAAATAAGATGTAAACCTTATTTGGTGCCATTTACAGAAATTAAAATATTGCAATTTTATTTCCTAGCAATCTAGATAGTCTTGTGCAAAGTACAAGTGTGAGTGGAATTTTGTAAGAATGGTACTGAGAATTAATTTTAATTGATCTCAGGTTAAGTTACTTTAGCTGTGATAAGATGGATGTTGATTAACAGAGTCAAATGCCTACTCAGTTAAAGTAATTCAATCTTAACAACAGGAACAACAGAAATAAAATACCCCCCAAAAAACCACCCACATTTATGACGTTTATGGCCATAAGGTCTCTTGAAACAACACAATGTTAGATTTGACAGTACTGAAGTTCAGTTACGTTCAAGACATTATCTGAGCAGAAATCACTTTAATAAAACATAAGGTTAAGACTAGGCTTCCCTTCATTTTCATGAACTTAGAATCTAAAATGGAAATTCTACCTACAGAATCAACAATGCTGTCTGGTTTGTTATACTCTAATCAATAATGTGGAACTGGAATTATAAACACTGGAAAACATAAGGGTATACTGACAATGGACAATTTTTTTCTTTACTGGATCTTCAAAATATAATCAACCAACCTCCCCCAAAATAAAATTTAATAATTAAGAAAAGAGATTTTTTGAAGATTATTCTACCAAACCGTTGATTCCTCAGATTGTGATAGCACAACTTGCACTCTAATAAAAATATAGGCTGCCATTAGAGTGAGATTATACAAAATGAAGATTTATACAACTGCTCAAGTAATATCTTTTCAGTATACTGAAAACCAGGAAAAAAAACAAATGGGGGGTGTAACCAGCATGGTTGCACTTCACCATGCAGCTCTGAAAAATGAACTTCCTTGTGGATAATTCTGAGCTCTAAAAGGTGAAATATGCTTATATCAACTCCATCCTTACATTAAAGAATTCATGGAATGAATTCATTTAAGAATTACTAATTCATTCAAGAATTACTGTGTATTTAAACAAAAATGCATCGACACCTTGTTTGTAAGGATGATACTTTTGAGAACAAGGCTGCCATATTATAGATTTGCCAGAGTACATGAAGAACGCTACAAATTTTTAGTTTTATTTATTTATTTTTAAAGGAAGGAGCAAGGTAGTATTGAAGTCTGAGTTCTATAGCATGCAAAAAAAAATTGTTTTTTAGATTCTTTTGCCAGCATACTGGACGTATATGTTAAGCTAGTGAATTTGCCTTCTTCCTCCATCTGTCTGCAGTAATCACTGTCAATGCATTTAAGCATCGAGAAAAGGGTTTTTCACAGATTAAGGAAGAGTGTTTAAAGGTTATGTCTCCAGCTGATGAAGTAGATTCTGCAGTCAGTAAAGGGAGAAATAAATGAAAATAGAGGACAGGAAGGTACTGGTACACTACAGAGTGAATGAGGGCCAGATAAAATGAATGAATTTAATTCAGGGGTTTTTTTGAGAAAAGTGACAAAAGTGTATGTGTTGGAATAGCGCATGAACTGTATATTCTTAATTCCCGAAGTTCAAAACAATTGGCTTGAGAATTCAACAGTTAGTAGCCGGGATTTGTAATGAGCCTGCCAGTTTGGTGTAACATTATGTGACAGAAAATTATAGTACCCAGCCTATAAAAAAAGCACATGCAAGCTGGTTAGTCTTTTCTCACTAGGATTGAAGACTTATGAATAAATACCTAAAGTATTCAAGATATGGCTGTAAATTATTAACTGTTGGAAAATACTGCATCAGTAGTATCAAAAGTATATTTTGTCAAACTGACTTTGTATCTGCCTTAGATAAGACAACTGAATGATTGTCTAGACAGGGAAAATCAATAGATTTAATCTGATTTCAGCCAAACATTTGATATAATACCATATGGAGAAAGACAGCAACACAAGATGGTTAATGAGGCTGTGCTGGTTTATTAGAACAGTTGCTGGATTATTAGAAAGGATGGTAATGAAACTCAAGCATAAGTATTAGCACAAACCCTCCTTAATACTTTTCATTGATGTGTTGTAATGCCTAGGCAGTAGAAATTTGCTGATGCAATCAAGCTGATTGTACAGAAGGTGATGTGATTTGAGTTTCTTTAAGCATTTAAACAATAGAACAAAGTTTAGTGGTTCTGTGTTCAAAATGTAAGTTTAGCAACAGTTTTGTTACGCAATGGAAGTTCTACATGTAGAAATGAATAAATAGTTTGGATTCTCTTAGTCAAAGATTACTTGCAGTCACAAATGCAAAGACTTTGGAAGTATCAGACAAGTATTTTTAAGAAGGAATTTATTTTGTTCTGCAGAGACTTACTCTGAAATATCATGGACAATTTTTGTCATCCTTCTTAAAAACTGAGTAGTCTAAATTTGTTCTAAGTGCAAGTAAAAAATATCTGTACCTTCAAGATGAACATAGAAATGTATTTAATAAAAGGAAACTATGTAAGTTTGCCTGAGAGCAGGGTAAAAAAAAATAAAAATAAAAAATGAAAATAGAGTGGTCTATTAATATGTCATTGTGGAAAAAGAAAGTGGTAGTTAACAGCAGTAAGTGGAAAAACAAGTAAGAAAAGATAGCTACCAGTACAGAGATATATAAACATCCCACTAACTAAGTTAGCTTGGAAAAGAGAAGGCAGTATATTATAATAGAGGAGATGGAGGGGGAAAAAAAAATCTTGCCTGGTTTTAAAACAGTTTAATTGTTTTAGAAAGGATTTAATAGTATTATTGACTGGTATTGACTGGTTAGGAAGGTTACTTCAAGTCTATTCTTTGAAGACCCTTCATGTTCCTTAACCATAAAAATGCTTGTTAATTTTATTTTGGTATAAACCTAGAAAATTATATGCAGGTCTGTATTATGAAAGGAAGTCTAGGGATCCATACTTGAATATATTGATCAGGAAAACAAGTGTGCTTTTTCAGGATCGGACAGCATTATTTGAATTATGAAATTGTAGGTATTCCTCATTCATATTCACCTCCTTCAAAACGGTGGGAATTATAACCTTTATATACTTCCCATTTACTGTCAAACAAGTTCAAAAATGTTTCACTCATAAATAAAATAATTAGATTAAGATGAATATTCTGGCAAGTAGGGATAAGGTTTGTGAAGGCTTACTTATGAGCAACTTTGAAGTTGTTTGGAGATCTGCTCATATAGATATTTATACCTGTGAGAAAGTCTGGTTTAAGATGTTGCTTAGTGTCAATCATTGTAATCTACATATATTTCTCAATAATAATTTACAGGGCTTTTTTTTTTAGATTCTTAGATTGAAAGTAGTCTGGAGTCAAACAGTTAACAACACTGTACAAAATGGGAAACAAAAGTGGAAAGGCAAATCGTACTACTGTAAAGATAGTTATAATTTCTGCTCTTAAACCAATGAACTCTCTTTAGACATACAGGTAGAGAGTAATCTTCACCTAGAAAGAAATCCTGACTTATTTCTCAACTATAAAGCTGTTCTAGTTTAAAAACAGAACTAAACAAAAGAATGTTTCAGGAATAAACTTGATTCTAAGTCTATTTTACTATCTGAGCTTTTCTTAATCCCCAGTAAAAGGAAAGTAGTTTCAGTGTCTATATGAGATGTTCTATCATTGCTTTACAGTTGTCTATGTTTAGTAGCTTGCACAAACTTTTCCTTCCCCAATAGATTTGACCTCTTTAAGATTACCATTTTATCTAGAAGATGCCTCTAATGCAAGTGGAGAAATCTGTAAACACTCATTGCTACCGTTACTAGCAGACACATTTCTTGCAGCAAAATAAAACATAAGGAAAAAGATCAATGATTTACAATTCATAAATAAACCCTGAGAATTGAGGTTTACCAATAGAAGTGCAGGTCAAGAATATCAGAATGTAGGATTGATTTAATACTTCATAAATAGAGGATTGCCTCTGTGCTTTACTTATTATCAATGAACACATAAAATTTAAAAGAGAAAAGGAAGGAAAGCCAGATAAAAAATCAGCTAAGAAGTTAATTCGTAAATTTAAAACATAACACTAAAACACACTACAGATGAAAACTAGTGCAAATACAAACTCTTTTAGTGATAGCATGTGATAGCATAGCAAATTCTGTGATACAGTATTTGTATCCAACTTTTTAAGTCGTTAAATCATACTTAAATCTAACAACAGTTTTGCCGTCTTTGTCTTTGAGTTCATTCAATGACTGTTCTTTTATTAATTATTACCATTAGACATGCTAGTTTTTCTACATAAATAGAAAAAGATTTTAAGTCTTTGAACTTCCTAATACTTACATTTACACAGTGACACAAGAAACTATATACTTTAATACAGTAATTTGCTGCTGATGATAAATTCATCTTATTTCAAGTATCTGTGCCTTATAAATAGAATGAATGAAACATGAAGTTTGAGGGAGTTTGTTTTTAAATATATTTAAAATTTAAGAGAATTTAGTAAAAATATTTGAAAACTGCATATTGCAGTTCAGCATTCTTCAGAACTACTGACTAATGTAAGGATACTTGACTTAATGATTCTTCAAAATTAAAATAAGAGAAGCAATGAGATTGGAATCTGAACAAGCTACTAAAAATAATAAGACTGAGTTGCTAAGATTTTTCCCCCAAAAGCTAAGCCTTTATCTCTGCTAAATACCCTTAATGGTGGCTCTTCATAGGAATGCTGCACACAGAAAGGGGAACAACTATATAAAAATGGAGAGGATGTATTAGGAGATGCCTGGAGAGAGGAGAAGAGGAACATACTGGATTTGGACAAGGAATTGTGGGGATTGTTCAAGATTTATGCAGTGTTTATGCAGAGAAGAAAAATCTTGGAAAAGAAGGGACCAAGGAGACAAATTTGGAAGAAAGGATTAAAAGGGGGCATAAGTGAGACCAGGAGTATGTAAGCAAGTCAGTACACTTGTCTGACTAACTCTGCAGATGGTGTTGTATAACAAACATAGAGCGCCTGGGAGATGGATACTGGAGGGTGCTCACTCTGGTGGAGCCTGGAAATGGAAACAAGAGCAGCTCCTTAGGCAGCCCTAGAGATAGGGCTGTATATTTTATGTGGATTAAAGACCCTTAAGTGTAACTAGTAATCTTAACATTTCAAAACTGCAGGGTCTGTGAATTCTCCCAGGAGTCTTTTGAGGGATTGGAAGGAGGCAGTGGATTTTTTTTTTGTGTATATTTGGAGGTTAGAGAGGGCATGGTTATTTTTTTTTCACTTATTGCATCAGTAGCTTTGGTCATGGTTGGGGTCATGGGGAAGAGAGAAAGTTATTAGATGGCATTAAACATGAATGTGGAGCTATGTTTTGTTATCTCTCTCAGTGAAAAATTCATTCTGCAGCTGGACTGTGTACAAATTCTGACTGTCAGGAAGTGACCTGAGATGGTCTGACCCGTCTTGCTGTAGGTCAAGTTCTGGTTGGATTTGATGATTAAGCTACCCAGCCTGCAAACCTGAAGTGAAGTTTTGCCTCTGGAAAAGGCATTCTGTTTCAGGATTCCTTTACTTTTTTAATAATTCATATTTCATATGTTACAGTGTCATGTCTTATAGCACAAGTCTGAGGTGCAGTTCCGTTGCCATGAAAAGTTGCAGACGAAAGCATTCTCTTTCATGAGTATAATAAAGACAAAATTCTGCAGGGCAGGTTATCAAGGTATTGAAAAGATTAAATGAGGTTAGAGATAGCTTTGGGGTTTTACTTTGTGTAGGAAAATACCTTTGTGAAGAAAATGGACTAATAACTTGTATCACCCGAAGGTGAGCACATGCTTTTGTTTGGGTCTATTGAGGTTATCATAGAAATTTAGTGTGGCAAAATGGTAAAGGTAAAGAAAATATATCTTACTGATTCAGAAGCAAAGGTAGCATAAGACTTGAAGATGTTTTATATAGAAATTTAATGAAAAAATATGATTATTAGAAATTTTAAAACATTGAAATTACTTTTCATTGCTGTTGTATTTTTTCTTCTGTTTTTACCTGTTGATAAAATTCCCCCCATTAGCAGTTGGCCATCAAAACAGATACATCTGATACAGATACATTTTTATTTCAAGTAACTTGCAAACTGAATAATATTTATTTATTTTTAAGTTAGAAGAAGCACACAGAAGCAGAAGTAAAACCTTAGTAATAAAATTCAATCTAATTTATTCTTCATGATATGAGTATACTCATTTAATTTCTTATTAATCTAATGAGTGTTAAAAAAATATCAGTCTCCATGGCCATGGTTTGCCCAAACGTGCATACTGTGAGGTGTGGCTGCTTTCATATGAATTGGAGTGTCTTTTCTGGGAATAAATATTGGATATGTGTACTGTTTCATGCCATTTTTTAAATAAGTAGAAAGCACCCTAATTGCGTTTACCTAGTAGTGATCAAATTCGCTACATTAGGCATAAAAAGTGTATTTGACTATAAAATGTTAACCCAGCAATTATGGTCATCTGATATTGCAAACTGTATTTTTTTTTCTACCATTCCTGTTCCATTTCATCAATACATTTTATTTCTAATCAACAAACTTTCTAGAAAATCTCAATGTATTTAATACCCCCTTAAAAGTCTGGAAAATCAGCATTCTTCAACTTCAGCACTTCAGTGTTGCCTGTGAAAATACATAGTCCTAAATGACTTTCTCATACTCATTTTTTACCTTCTTCATTCTCTGGTCTATGCAAGATATGACTATATGCTTCTGTGCATGGGAAACTGTTACCCATCACTGCTTTCAGAGAACTTTGTATTGCTATGTGTAAGAAAAGATCATAGAATCACAGAATCACCAAGGTTGGAAAAGGACTTTAAGATCACTCTGTTCACCTATCACCAATATTTCCCATTACACCATGTCCCTCAGTACAACATTTAGATTTTTCTTTAGCACCTCCAGGGACACACTGACTCCTCTGCCTACCTGCAGGTAGACTGAGGCTGATATACAGAGCCCTTGGTTCCTATCAACAGGGAGTCACCTACAACAGTCACCTTTCTGTTCATGGCAGAGGCAGTCTGGAACTGCAGTTGGCTGCCCCCCCCCTCGACAACCTCAAGGGTGGACCTGCCACTGCATCCTCACTTACCACTCTCTACAGTTCCAGAACCTCAAACCTATTATGCAGGGACACCTGGGAAATCGAGGTAGGTCAGGATGGGGGCTGCCTGTGACACCAAGCACCTGTTTCCACTGGGACCTGTTTCCACTTCCCTTAAATTGCCTTCCTCTGCTCAACAACAGCAGGAGAGGGGATCCACCACAGTTTGTATAGGTATCACCCTGGTGTCTGTCTTGCAACTTATCTCCCACTCACTCTCTGACACTCTTAATCTCTCCACCTCCTCCTTGAGTTTTACGGAATCAGAGAACGGCCAGGGTTGGAAGGGACCTCAAGGATCATGAATCTCCAATCCCCTGCCACACGCAGGCCCACCAACCTCCACATTTAATACTAGACCAGGCTGCCCAGGGCTCCATCCAACCTGGCCTTGAACCTCTCCAGGAATGGGGTATCCACAGCCTGTCTGGGCAGATCACTTGCCTACTCACACCTCACACAGGGGAAATGTCTGCTGCCCTGCACGAGCAGCCACAGGCTCAGGCACTTCATGCAGCTAGAAAATAATGTCATGTAACACAGGGTCACAAACTAGGTAAGACTCCTTTCACCCCAAAATTTAGAAAAAAAGTTGTCACCTTGGAAGAATAAACAACACTGCAGAATATCTAGACAGCAGGGACAGAGTATCTAGTCCTCTAGTAGAATCAAAGCTGCTGGGGGCTCAATATATGTTCTAATGCTTTTGATATAAGAACGTTTATCTAAATGGAGAAAATTATGTAATTTTTGCTTTCCTTGATAGATTAATTCACTTAATTTGTTCACACTATCATAATGTTTTTGTTTGTGTTGTGTTTTCCATTTGACCCTTATTTTTATTGGCTAATTTTCTCACTGTTCCTACTTTGCCAGACCAATTAATGTCCTCCTTTCACATTCTTAGTGAAACATTTCCATCTTTCAGTTGCAGTTTTGTATTGCTCTAAGCCATTCCTTTTCAATTTCCATTTTAACCAAAGTATATATGCCTTTGTTTTTTATATTTCAAAATCTAATTTCGTAAATTGGCTTAATGTTGTCATTTTTTAAAAAATTCTTTATCAGCTGTTAACAGTTCCTTGGTGAGAGTTGTTGAGGTACACAAGGGTTCCTTAATTTTTATTAATTTCTGTTACTGTTGTAATATGCACCTTTACATTAAAATCTAAGAAATTTATTTGCCAGCTATTCTACATAAAAAGTTAATTGCTACTTTTAGTGCAAGTCTTCAAATGCCTTCTTTTTTTTTCTGTTAAATAGCTATTTGTACTAGTTTTATCTCATGGATCAATTATTATGTCATTTTAGAGTTCATGACTAACGGAAAGTACCTAGGGAGAAAGATCATTCATTCAGTTTTCAAATGGAATAGCGTGTGTTTATTGGTGGATATTTTAAAATAAACAATAAATATCAGAATATTTTCAAGAATCATGAAATTTTCCTGATTGAATAACTTGTCCTCATCTACACTGCAGCCATTGGAATTTTGATTTCCCGAGCCTCTTTAGAGGCTAGATTCAGGTGCTTTATTTTAAACATTTAGCATATGTAATAACTTTCTTTTCCTAATTGTCATTCTTCATAACATACGGGAAAGGAATTATAAAGATCACTGCTGTTTATACGCTATTTATCTCTATTTCATACATATTCAAATATTTATGACATCATGTATTGAACATTTTGAATAACATTAAAACTACCAATATTTGAATATTTGAATTTTTTTTTCTTTTTTTTTTCAACTGTATGTTTTCTCTGAGATCTAGTTCTACTCTTCGGTTTGAACCATGCAGAAGAGTTGATTTTGCCCATTTGTAGAAGTTAAGGAAGAATTAACAAGAATTTTTTCATTTGTGTAGGAGAGTTTTCATGATAACTTAGTAATCTGTGAACCAAGAATATAGATTGCATCCTAATTTTTTTTTTTTATAAAGACAGACATTTAAATCAAGGAGAAGTTGAGTTGTCTCAGATTTGTAATGTCAAGAAAAGGAACGCCTAATGCTGATGGACACAAAAGGTTTATGTTTCTCCAGAAATCAAAGCATTGGAGTATTGCATTCAGGCACAGGGCCCCCAGCACAAGAAAGATGCAGGGCATTTAGAGCGGATCCAGAGGAGGGCCACTAAGATGATCAGAGGGCTGAAGCACCTCTCCTGTGAGGAAAGGTTGAGGGAACTGGGCTTGTTCAGCTCGGAGAAGGCTCTGGGGAGAACTCAGACCTGATTGTGACCTTCCAATACTTGAAGGGAGCAAATAAATAGGAGGGGCAACAGCTGTTTACAAGGGTGGATAGTGATAGAACAAGGGGGGATGGTTTTAAGCTAATACAGGGGAGGTTTAGGTTAGATATTAGGAGGAAGTTTTTCACCCAGAGGGTGGTGACGCACTGGAACAGGTTGCCCAAGGAAGCTGTGGATGCCCCATCCCTGGAAACATTCAAGGCCAGGCTGGATGTGGCTCTGGGCAGCCTGGTCTGGTGGTTGGCGACCCTGCACATAGCAGGAGGTTGAAACTAGATGATCATTGTGGTCCTTTTCAACCCAGGGCATTTTATGATTCGATGATTCTATGATTTCTGGAAAATATGAATTTCAGAATGTTTTCATAATCTAATTTTCTTGTACTGCTCAGTACAAATGGCACCAATTTTCTTGTATTTGTTAAAGCAGCTAAAAATACTTGAAGGTGGAATGGAAAATGATTAATCAGAATTTATGGCTTGGAATTTCCAAAGACAGATTTCTTAACCACTAATCCATACATAAGTTTTCTGCTTTTTTCCCTCCTTCTCTTAAGCTTAGCTCTTGGTACTCCAGATTTGTGCATAACTTTTTTTTTTCTCCATCCAATTGTATGATTTCCATCTTAAATTCTTTCATACAAATATCTCAAATAACTTGAATTTCACATTATTGTCTTGTACAGGAAGATGTTTGAATACTGATTCCTTCAGATTTAGTTTCAGAAGTAAACATAAATTGACTAAATGTTTTTCTCCCTAAGACTAGAATCTGGTTTGGCGTCATTAATGTAAACATATATATTTCTGATGATGTAATTGTTTAGTTGGGCCTTGTTGTTGTACCTTGCTTACAGATCTTCATATTATATTTTCTGGAAATCTAAAGTGACTTCTGTAATGGGCTGTTGTACTCAAATACTAGAAAAAAAAAAAACACAACTCTTTTTTTCCTGTCTGAAAGTAATCCTTATTACTGATGAAGACAGGTAAATGAATGAGCTCTGTGGAAGCAGAATAAATTCAGAATTCACTACATTCTCTGAACCCAAAACTCCAATGGGACTCAAAATGAGCCTGGAGACTGTAGCAGATCAGTAAACAAACATAAAAATAATTAGTGTCTTAAACAGTAAGTTCAACTTTCTCTTTCTACCTGGGACTCATATTAAAAAAATAGAAGGGAAAAATACTCCATTTTACACTCTGCAGATATGAGCTTGAATCATTTCTATGATGTACTGGATGAGATTAAAAAAAAAAAAACAACATGAATTGAAGAATAAAAATGGCCTTCATGCTCACTGACCAAATTAAAAATAATAGTAAAAGAAAAAGAGCATAAAGGAAAATTGTATTCTAAGAATACTTATGTAAAGTGTATCTTAGGTATATTGCATGCCTTTACTGTTTCTGCAAATACTTATCAGTATTTATTGTTTCTGTATTTTAAAGTATAAAAGTGTCTGGAGTTATTTCATGGAATTACATTTAGGACGTGATCATTACAGAAGATTTCCTATGAAAACCACATTACTGGCATTTTGGGAATATAGAGATCAGAGGTGTAATCAAACAGATCTAAGTCTTCAGGCATATGAAAGTGTTATGGTACTCAGAATCCATTTTTTTCCATTGCTCCTCAGTAAGTTTATTCTCTGTGCTACAAGACAATTGTATTCCTATTTTATAAGGTTTGATAGAAGCTCTTTGGTTCATGAACTCTCACTTTTCTAAAGCTTGCCAGTCAATCAACTACTATAAGATAGGTAGTTTTATCATGTATCTTAAAGTCAGCTTACCTAAAAGGTTGTATTTATGTTGAGACATTCTTCAAGTTTAAATTTTTTACATTCATTGTTTGTTTACTGCCTAAATTCCTGTGTTTGTTTTATCTTATGAGATTCTCATAAGGACTCATTTTCTACTTTATGCATTGTACAGCTCTGTTTTTGGCTGAGATTATTGTATTTTGAGTAAATAATAATTGATGTAAGTATATCTGTCAGCATTTCTTTTAAAGTTCATATATATAATCCAGAAAACTATTTGAAAGTGGAATTCTAGGACTTCTGCATGGATTTTATGATAAGGAACAATATATTGTTCATATGGAACAATATATCTTAAGTTGTTTCAGAGACCCTTGTCTCTGCTAAACTAATCACAAAACCTTCAGCTTGGGTCAGTTTGTTCCTTTTAACCTGTCTTGAAATTATCTTGGAAGTCTGGAAATTGTCTCTTATAGCTATTTCTTTAGAATTTTGAAGTTCTCTTTATATGTTTTCCTTCCTAGCATTTATTGATAAGAATTAAAATCTAATTTTATAGAATTTCAGACCAGCACCTTACTACATATTGTTTACCACAACACTATTTGGAAAAGGCTTGGGAAGACAGAACTGTGACTTTTCATAATGTTATTCCATCTGCTTACTTCATACATACATGTACATGGGGTTCTGTATAACAATGAAAACATCTCAGGACCCCATCAGCCACTGAATCATTTTTGTTCTAAGTGGTCCATTGTCAAAAAGACTACAGAAGTAGTGGATAACAATTGCAATCCACATTCAAAGAATTGCATTTATTGTGAGAAAAAGGTGGACTTCACAACATTGCATTCATCTGTCTTGGTTTTTGCAGCTGTGCAATTACTGTTTTGTCCTTTAAGGAGAGAGAAGATTCAAAGAAGCTTTATAAGACCTTCACTATTATTATTAATTCATTATTGTTATTATTACTTCTCCATGTTAAGATATGGAAATTTATGAGAGTTTCTTCTCTTGATGAATTCTCTATAGCAGTAAAATGGATATTCTTAAAATTCTCCAAAGTTGTTAAACTGCTCAGAATCTATAAGATTCTCTGGCAAACTGCTCAGTAGGTAGACACAGAGATCCTGGACTTCAGTGTGCGTCCTAAATACTTGGTGCTAATAATACTGCTTTCTCTGAAGGAAAGTTAAATAGAACAACATATATTAAGCCAAACTTAAAGCTTTTGCAGTTTCTTTTCTGAGAAATCCACATCTTGTGGGTGATATAAGAACACATAAATATTGTAGACTTAGCTTTCCTCTTTCAGTGCTTCCCATTGTGCTGCTCTATGCCAGTTAAATCCTGTTCACTTGTTTAGGGCAGACATAAGAAAAGAAAAAAATCTCTTTTTAAGATTGATGTGTTTTTTTTCAGTTTGCTGATAATACTCACCTCTATGCTATTCATTTCCTCTGCTGATTCCCTCTTTTCATTGTTTTTTTTTTTTTTTAATAAAGTAAACTCTCATTAGGAACTCCATTTCTCAAAATAGCTTAAGAAAGCTCACAAAACATATTTTACGATCAACTATTTTATACCACATTTGTACAACTATGATATACCCACATTTATTTTACTTTTTTGAAAGATGCCCAAGGTTTAACCACGTACCTAATACTTTTCTGCACAACACTTAGTTCTTGTTCTCTGAGGAAAACCTTGGTGGAACTTGAAATTTACATTCTCTCCCCCATCCTTTATGTTTTGAGGCAGTGCATGCCTCCATTTACCTGCTCTGCAGTTGTCTCTAGTAACAGCCCTTACCAGTAAGGTTGTAAAACATTCTTCTTTCCTCCGCTTTTTGATTGTGTAGATTGCAAATGTTTCTCTCATTAATGGTTAGTCTGGTAGAAGAAACTGAATGCCCGTGGAATTTCAAATTATAGTTTATGTAGTTTCATTTAAAGTTTCAGCTACTGTAGGTTTTCTGAAACGTTATTGTGAAGATACATAAAATACTAATCTCAAACAAGTGGAAAAAGAAGTAGATTTCAGTACGCATTATTTATACTTTTCTCTGTGTTTTTGATGTGTAATAAGCAATGCAGAACTTTTAGCATCATCTCCAATAGGTTCTCAACATGTTAAAATAATTTAGAAGCTTGTTTACTTTTGTTCTTAAAGTTTTGTTAATAATACTATAATTATTCCAGAATGTCTTCTATTCCAGCTGCCATTAATGAAATAGGAGATGGCTATTCAGGGGACTTTATTTTATATCCATCTACACTTGTAACCTAGAGGATAAACCCAAAAGTTTAATGTAGAATTGAAGAAAAATCACATGTGACTCTAAATGTGAAAGTGGAGAGATATCAGTGGAAAAAGTCACTCAGAAAGAAAGTTTTCTTTGACTAAACACATATCTGCTTGCCTGGGGATATGTTATTATAGGAACAAGAAAACTAGAGAAGAATACAAGTAATGTTTGTGCTTGTGCCATGTGTTTATGTTGAAAATCTATGGTGCAACACATTATTTCCCCAGTCTTTATACTGTACATAACAAAACAAAAGTGAGATTCCTGAGTGCTGTGATGGCAATTGATACTACTTCCTACAACTCATCAACAAGAAAGCAATCATCTAATCTTAATACAACCTTGTTCCAAAAGGAACAAATGGCTAAGTAGTCGTCTTCTTAAAGGGAAAAGATAAAACATACAATCTTTTTGTGTTGGGAAGTTTTTTTGGGAAAGTTTTACTTTACACAGTTAGTAGAATTTTTTCATTTCCATAGGCACTGTGCAATGTAGAATACCAAGCAGCTAGTGAGCTATATCACTTAACTGGGAAAAAAAAAAAATAAAAAAAAATTGATTCTGAGTTTACAATAGACTTCCTGAAAACTTCTAAAGAAATAATGAAGCAAACAGGGAGATAGTTTTCTGCACAGGTCAAAAGTTCAAAGTGAAAAAGAAATCTCTTCTTCAAAAAGTAAGAAAAAGGAGATAGCATTCTCCTGAATTCTCTAACAAGAAGTGGCAGGGATTTCAGTTGACATACACATTTTAATTTTTTAGGAGAGAGAAAAAAAGTGATGTTAAAACAGACTGAAAGCGGGGATTTGAATGTGCACAGTAGTAAGTGACTTCCTGATAATCTGTTTAATTTAACTTTTGATGTTAAAATAAAAATCTAAATTATTTTTGTTTACAAAGGGAACATGTAATAATGGGGCTGTGTTTGTTGTAGAAGACAAGAGGATGAAGGAATATAGCAGAAAATTGATGGATAAAAATGAATTTTACTGTAGGGAAAAGAAATATATGTAAGACATGTATGATTGGGGTGTCAAGACTTCATTGAAAAGGACATGAAGTTATTGTAGCAGATGAAATAATGGAAATCAGCCAACAATAAAGAAAGTGAGGTTAGCAAACTGGAAAATAACATCACATAAAAATCTTAAGAAATTACATCTGTTCAAGAACTTGAAATCTATTAGAGTGTTATTAAATGGACTAGTCTTGTGGGATTTAAGTCAGTGATATTTGTAAAAAATACTTGCAAGACAGTGAAGTTGCTAACAGTATTATATTTTCAATATAAAGAGTAAGAAAACGTCACAAATGCTGTTTCAGACAACATGATAATGACAGGATTGAGACAAAAACAACTGAACAGAGAGGATTAGCTTCAGTTTAGCCACCTTCTTTCTAGAAACTTGAAGGTGAAATTGTTTTGCCTGAAACTTATCGCTTACAGAAACATTCTGTTAGTAGCTATCTTTGACATTGTTTCGTAAGGTGGGCACGATACCCTTTTTTTTTCCTTTACCTTCTGTGTGCACATTGTCATAGCAATAGCCTTTTTCTTTATCTGTGTATATATAAAAATGTGATAATGATTTAGCTACTGCAGCAGAATAAATGTATTTTACCTTCTTCTTAAAGAAACTCCCCCCAGAGACTAAAGGGCTTAAGGTGCAAATTAACTCACTTAACTTTGGAAATCAAGAGAAATCAATAACAAAAAAAAAGATTAGCACATTACTCTCCAGCTGCCCATTGTGTCCATGTAGACTGGACCTAAATTCTACATTTGCATTCAGTCAATTTGTTACCTTTTCAACATCAGTAATATTTCTTCATTTTCCTCCTGCCCCTGAGAAGTTCTTTTCATCTTGTCTGCGGCCTTTCTGCTGACCTCATCCTCTATGCTGTCTCTTAACCCCTGCCTGAACTCCAGCCTCAGCTTCAGGTCCCTCTTAACAGTTTTCTAGCCATTTCCACCCTGATTTTGCTCAGCAGTTCCAAGGAGGTATGAGTAGCATCCTCCCTCTCCAGACTACTCTGCTGGAGCCAACCTATACTTTAAATTCCTAAACACATATGGGAGCATATAAATTGTGAGGAAAGAGTTGGAGACTCAAGCAGGTCACAGTGAGCAAGAGCAATCGTCTAGTATATATTAAAATACTGCTTCCTAGTGGATACTTATTTTTATTGATTTATTTTATTTTAATTTCTTGATTGCACTAATACTGCATTAAAAAAATCTATCAGATCATGAACAAGGCCTATTTTTTGAAGCATTGAGAGATTATGTTTTATTAGTAAAGTGTAGGCAGATAAATGATACAAATCCACTCCACCTTCTGGCTAAAAAGAGCCTGCTTTTATTGTTATTTCTGCATAAACTAGTATTGAAATTCTACTCCATATTGGAAATAATTTCAAGAAGATATATCAGCCAATTAAGGTAAGACTGGACTATTTCTGTAATGATTCATTAACTCCCTACTCTTTTATTTCTTGGCTTGCTTTTACATTTGTATCCATTTCTCATGCTACCTGGTGTGTCTTAGTATATGTAATTCCATTTCAACGTGCCTATCATAGTTTGCAGTTCTTGTTTTGTGCTCTTTCAGCTTCTGTTCTTACAATTTAAGCCAGTTACATAAAAGCAGTCAATAGCAATACTATTGATGGTGTGAGCACTCAAAAAGCTCACATTTTATAAAGATCAAAAGCTCACCACTGAATACAAAACACAGCAAAGCAAACTAATGAAATAACAATCATCTCAACAAACCAGGACGATGTAGACTCAGAACAGTAATCTTGATAGGAATTCAGAAACTGCATTCCTATAGGTTTTGTGAGTTTGATTTGGGGGGGGGGGGGGGGGGGGCATACTTTTATTTTTTCTATCAAGCTGTGTCTAGAAATGATTCCCTATAGCATTCACTGAAAAAAATATTTGACGTAAGTCACCCTTTCTCATAGTTCTTCACAAAAGTTTAGATGAATGTTGAAAAAAAAAAAAAAGAAAAATTCAGCTGCTGCATGGAACTATTTCCGTGTAAAATGACTGAAAGGATATGTTAATAAAAGAGAAATAAAAGAGGAAAAAAAATCTGGCTTAAGTTGCTACTGCTGTTCAAACATCAGTAACAGCATTCTAGTAAGTGTAGAGAACACATACTAGAATAATCCAAACTTTTCATAGGGCTATGTTTAATTGTATGTTAAGATACAGTCCAATGATAACAACCAAGGGGTCTCAGGAGTTTGCTTTAGTAGATCACTTTCTGTGGATTTAATTATTCTCCAAAACTAGTAGATATTATAAATCTGTCCAAGCAATATGCTTTGTATTTTGTAGATCAAAAAATCCTGTTTGGCTGGATGACTTCAGTACTAACTAAGCAATAAATAATAATGGAAAAAGAAAAAACAGTGAAGGAGGAAAAGAAAATAATAAGCAGGAATATTCATGATTTTTTCTTCTACCCCTGAGTAATGTTTAGTGTCTGTATAGGAGTCATAATGCTTTAATTCCCTTAGGGCAAAAGAGAAGAACTTGCCAATAGCAAAATATGTGAGTGCCATTGTGGTAGAGGTGGGGAAACAGTATCATCTGTGACTGCTGTGTAAACAATCAACCAGGTTTTGGGTAGAGCAGGAAAGGGTCCTCTTGCCTGTTGCATCTTCTGTCTGTGGCTGGTATGACTTTCATTTAATATATTCATTCATAATATTGCATAGTCCTTTTGTCATTTTTTTCTTTTTTTTTCTGTGTATGTTGTTTCGTTTGTTAGTTTTGACTTTATTTTCATTTTGGGAAGACTCAGTTTTGGAAACAATGTCTTTGTCTTTTATCTGTTGTTCTTGCTTTAAGACTTTTTTTGTATGTTGGTTTATTTTTCTTTCTCTAGGGAATGATTTTTTAGAGTGTGGTTATTCTCTGCTCTTATTTGTTGTGAGCTGATTCCTATCACTCACCTTCATAAACAGCCAAAGGCTCTGTTCTGACCTGCAGCATTATGGACTTTCTGCAGAATTTTAAGCTAAGAAAAATGTTATTTCCATATGCTAGTATGAAATACAGATCACATCCCAGTGTTAATTAATAATGTTTCAAGATTTCCACAGTATATATGAAGAAAAGCAAGAAGATGAAATGGAAATAACTTGGTGTAGGTACTTTTACTATTAGTTACTTGCTATTTTCTGCTTCTATTCTAGAACAGCTCTTCCTGAATGTTTAGAGAAGTTAATGAAATCCAGATTGGAAGTACTGAACTTCATTTGGGAAAAAAAAAGAAAAGAAAAGAAAAGAAAGTTTTATTTTTCCTTTGAATAGGGTTCACACAAAGAAAATACATTTTCGCCTCTCTAACTGATTCAGCATAGTACACTGGTTTTTAGCTTGCCTGCCTGGGTTTTTGTTCCCTGCAATTAGACAAAATTTAAAATTCAGGGAACAGTAAAATTGTAACCATTAAAACAGAATGGCAGTTCACACTTCTGCACAGTATTAGGCTATTTTATGATACTTGGAAGATTTTTATTATAATGATAATAAAACTAGTAAGTAGGTCTTGAAATAAGGGGAGAAAATGAAGATCAAACGTACAGCAAATTGCATGCAAGTCTATCATGACGTCATGCTGCTACTATGTTTTTCTTGATTCTGTTTTTATGCTACCATATTTAAGTATATTTTTGATAGTGAAAGTATGCCCAGGAGTTACAGTTTCCTGCTTTTTAGGACTGTGTATATGACATTTGAATGTATGTAGATGTCAATGCAAAACAGATTTTCCATCTTCTCTAACACTGTTTGTAACAGGCATTAAAAATGTGTTTCCAGTTGATCCTGATTAACAGACAGTAGTAGCCTTTTTTCTTTCTATGGTTAATGACACCACAAAAACAAAATTAATGAAAGAAAATGCCTTTATGGAAAAAAAAATAATTTTGCATATTATTTTCCTACTACAACTTTTGTCAAGTTCTGCACAGAACACTCTGTTTTCTCTCTCTACATAAATAAGTGTACATATCTAAGAGTTCTCTACTGGAATATTGTGTTTTGTTTGTGTCTGAAAGAGTAAAAGATGAGGAAAAAAAAGAAAATGGAGCAAGAGAGACAGACAGTTATCCAAAACCAGCAAAGCACAGCAGTTCACTGCTCCTCAATCCAGCAATGTTAGATGGTGCTGATCTTTGGTAGTTGTGGATTGTCCAGGGTTGTGATACAACAAACATACATATTCTTACTTATAGTCCAGGGCAGTCAAGCCTGCTCTATTGGAGCAACAGCTTCTGGATTCAAAAATCTCAGCAGGAACTCTTTTGTTCCTGTCTTCTGAGTTTAAATCAGCAGAAAGAAGAGGAAGCAGGGAGAAGATACAACTGTATAATCTCCTGTATCGAGCTGGAAGCATTTGCTCCCAGGCCAGGTCTTCAGACAGAAAACACTCGTGGGCCTTCCAATTTGAAAGCAAATAGCTCTGAACAAATGCTTTCGAATGTGCAACTGTCTACAAAGTGTTTTGATTGTCTCATGTTGATCTGGGGCAATACATTCTTTACCAGTCTCATACAAGAGTAAACACAGTAGTAACATTCTACTCAGCTAATTTGCTTGCTCTATTAGACCTTTGCTTAAAAATTGTTTACAGAGGATCATTAAGTGAAAAGTACTTCTACAACTAGAATATATGGAAGCAGAGCTTGTCTCAAGATATGGAGGAAAGAGGTAAAGACTGTAATTGTAGGTTAAATATAATGACCAACTCTATGCTGTACGATTGAGTTAGTTACATGTTCATCAGGTAATTACAATAACCTCCACCAATTTATTTGAGATAGCTTAGAAACTCTGTAGCACAACCACGTATAAATTTTTATGCATAGGATTTTTAAATGTAGAGTAGCTTTCTTTGTGTCAAGACCATTTTCCTTATCATCACTCATTCCTGAATACGTGATAGAATGCAAAACATCGATCATTAAGTATGTAAGCAAAGGTAGGATGGTCCTTTATGAAAGGGGAAAAAAACAACACAACAGCAAACAAGAAGTAAACCAAAAATGATGATTCTTAATTAGTAAAGTCAGTAAAGAGAACTTCTTCATCCAAAGACAAGACCAGCTAGAAGCCACGGTACACCTTGAATAACACATTGAAACTGATGCAATCTTATCTGCTCCTAAAAAGCTTGTAGCTATGATTCTGTGGCAAAACTATTAGTTTTTATTCAAAGAATGATACATATGCACTTCACTGTATCCCCATGCTTAAACATATCATGTTTTAACTACTAGTACACAGGTTCTTTCATGGCAGACGTATCACTTCACTTTTGTTTTCCTGAATGCTTATTTTATGATAGGCTTCTATTTCTTTGCTTTTTGGTTTAGTTTGTAGTTGGCTGTGGGTTTTTGGGGGGAGAAAGGTGCAGGGCTATAAGTTATTCTCACCTGCATTTAATCTGGTTAATGCTTTGCAAATGTGAAATTACTTTCATTTTAGGGAAACCACATTTCAACTGCAAATATACTCTATACTTCAGTGACAAAAGAATATTTAATCTCAACTAATTGAAGCAGTGATCTGACTTCAGATGAAATATTTTTGTCTTTCTATAAATCTTCTCTGTGAATACTTAAAACCATATGTGTTCATTGTAGCGCTATATGTCGAAGCCCTCACTTTTCTAAAAGGAAATTGCTAAAAGTGTGTGTGTGTGTGTGTGTTTCAATAAATACCCTCATCCATGCGTCTGTATTAAATAAATAAATCCACTTAAAGCAGATGCTTATACAATCCTTTGGTTTGCTGCGTACACACACGCAAAAATATATACGAGACTCCAAAGAAAATTTATTTATTAAAATATGCAGTTAATTGTTAGCTTAGAACTGTGGGTAAAATGCTGCACCAGAGCTGTAATCAACCAAACGTCAGTGTAAATGCCTTCAATGGCTGGGGAAGATTTGAGCCTAAAGATGCTTGTCAGTGAAGATTGAAAATGAGTATTTCATACTAGTGGCAATCTCTTTAGTATCTAGAAAATTTTTTCAGACATCACTTCAACAGGTATTGCCTCTGGGGAAATTTTAGAAAAAGAGTGGAGACACTTAGGAATTGTGATGCCACAGTAATGATTATTTCCTGAAGCTGTTAATTTCTCTATGTGTTGAGTTGGATGCAGCCTGCAGGGACTTTAGACAATGCTTAAAAATAGTATGTATTTGATGACTCTTACAGTAGTATACAGTTGAAGTAGTTTTTCTTTATTATTATTGATGTTGAATTGCAGAACTGTGCAAAGAGCTTTTAAATGGTTACATGCTGGAATAGGCTCCCCCAGGAGGTGGTTGAGGCACCATCCCTGAATGTGTTTAAAAGCCATTTGGATGTGGTGCTCAGGGACATGATTTAGCAGAGGTTGTTAGAGTTGGGGTAGGATGGTTAAGTTGTGGTTGGACTTGATCTTGAATGTCTTTTCCAACCTGAGCAACTCTATGGTTCTAAATAATAACATTGATAATATTTGCCACAGCATCTAGCAGTTCATACATTGTGCAACTAAAGTCCCTGATGCAAATAATATTTATGAGAAATCAGAGCTCCTATAACCAAATATAATTGACTGAAAATGGAGATAGATTTTAATCAAAACTACTTGTCTTCAGCTGAAGTAATTTCAAAGGATACTCATCCAGACAGCCAAAGTGAGTTTTTAATTTGAAAGTATGTATTATAGCGAAAAAGAAACTTTACCCATA
Organism: Perdix hodgsoniae; assembly: GCA_035772895.1. NCBI lineage: Eukaryota > Metazoa > Chordata > Aves > Galliformes > Phasianidae > Perdix > Perdix hodgsoniae. The sequence continues at coordinate 1,530,666 of JAPSGF010000069.1, forward strand.
CATTTTAATCCAGCAGAAAATGCTACAAATATTACTCATTTGCTGCACAAATGCTTCTCAACTAGAATATAAAATATGCACTAAATACCGAAAAAAATATGTATGTGCTTTCTCCTTGAAGGCAGAATGCATGTTGAATAATAAAGAATGAAATTCAGCGCCAAAGAATAGGGGAGCAGGCTTCAATAGATTTCACAGTAGTGCTATTACTATGAAATAACCTGTACTCCGTTTCTGTTGCAACCAAACTTTTATAATATCTATGTGTGTATATATATTATATATGGGCATACACGCACACTTATATAAAATAATAATTATATGAATCTTTAAAAAACTGTTCAACTTAGTATTTCTGCTTGATTTTACCCACCTACTTTCTTATGTGGACTTCAATTTTAGAGCTATACTTTCTTAGAGGCTGTACTCGTACTCTCAGCATCACTAGAAAGATACTGTGAACAAGTCCTTCCACTAAAGATTTAATCAATTTTTCTCCCCAGAAATAATAGAATTATCTAAAGTGATGACAAGTACCAGTGTATTGGAATGTTGAATTTTTTCCTTTGTCTTATGCCACCACTCAATATATATTTGCTTTTCCAGTGTATATTACCTGCTGTTAAAAAGAATGCTCTGTTCTCCTTGCAAATTGAAATGAAGGGAAGTGCTGGAAAACACAGCATAGGAGAAAGAGAAAATAAGCGAAAAGAAAGAATAATACATATTTCAAAGATGATTTATTTAAAAATATGTCTCTCAGCTGTAAAATCATCACACCTACTGCCACCTGTATAATCTACATTGTAGCATTAGATCCTACCATCAGTGAGTAAAGTTTTCTGGTTGAAATGTCAATTTAAGGTATGAAGTAACATTTTCCTCCAGACTGCTGCTTGGAATTTTTTTTTTATTGCATTGTTACAAGTAGTTTGCTGAGTTTAATAGTTATTCCTGACGTTAATTCAAATGCTATATTTCTTTCCATGCTGCTTCAGTACCTGGAACAGCATACATTTAAAATGATTGAAATGAATTTCAGTGTCAAAATTTCATGACTAAGCCAAGGGGAAAACATAACTAAAAGAAAAATGAGTTTAAAGTTGAATGCAAACAGAATAGGGGAGACGCTGAAGATTTATAAATGATACAGATAAACAAAGAAATACAATTAAAAAAATGACCGAACTGGGAACAGGTAATACTTTCTCAGGCTTTCTGCTTAAACAAATTTACACATATAAAAAGCATTCTGTACAGATAAAATGCTTATTGTAATTTCTCTTTTACTGTAAGATAGCATATAACTTTTAACAAATTTCTAATTAAAATCATAACAGTTGAAAATTATCCCAAATTTATCTGTCCATTAAAAATCTTTTAGATCGTCCTTCCCTATTTCAAAGGGAAATCTGTGAATGAAGTAAAGGTACAATTCTTAGTTGCTTTAAAATTTTGTTCAAATTTTAAAATTTGAACAGTATAGAAAAATATTGGATAAGCTGTTTTCCAAAGTTTCTTGATCAAAATTTTAAACCATTACTTTTTTACTTGAATTCTTTAATCAGGAAATTTCTTGTAGTTTCATGCAGCATTGATACACCATAGAACAACTTGCATCAGTGAAACCTGGTAACAAGTTACAGACTCTGGTTTTGCTCCTTCGTTTGAAGGTCATTGGCACCACTAATTGTCTGGAAGAACAAGGTTTTTGAACATTCAGTATCTGCTTCCACGCAGTTTGCTAAATTGATTCAAAACATGTTTAGCATCGATTCAGACTAGCTCCATTCACCTTCAACTTAGGTATTAGAGGAGTATTTCAGTTCCTTTGGACAACAGGCTGTGGGCAGGATGGTAAAAGAATCTCTTTAAATGCCCCAGTTTTTACCACCTGTCTCATAATATTTGCTTATCTTCTACATGGTATAGTAACATTTGTTGTAGAAATGCTAAGCAGAGCATAAATTAAGATTTTTATTTATGTAGTTCTCTGCAGCGTTATGTATCTTTCTGAGACCATACCCGGTCTAATTTCAGGTGTCTTCTTTGCATTAATGTATTTCTCATTTCTGTATTATGTATGTAGTCCTCAATCATTTAATTCTTTCTTCAAAATACTCTGTATAACACAGTTGTGAATTTCAATTTCATTTCAACTCTATAATTTATTTTCAGATATACTTGCCCGATTTATTTTCAGTCTAGCGAGATACTACCATTATGATAAGTCAGTAATAATAACACTATCATTAAAAAGTGTCATTATAAAGAAAATCACACCATTCGTATCTCTGTGTGCATATGATTGTTTAAACTCAGTTTTCAAATCCTGTTATACGCATATTGCCTTAAATTCAGGACAAAAGGACTTCTGACTCATGTACATGCAGATGCATGTAAGATTTGAACATAGGTTTCATAATTATCTGATTTTTTTTCAGGCATATGGTGGTAGGTAGGTAAATCAATAATGACATTCTGAATAGTGATAATAAGCTAATCATAGCCTAGGACTGTAAGCCTGCAGACCTGAGCAGTCACGCATCATGTAAAATCTTCTAACTTTCTCATCTGCTTTAGACTGATCCAAGAATGAGCAAGCTAGAGAGAACAGAATGCATTTAAAATGTTTTACCAATGTATTTAGATATTAATCTTCTGATAGATGTGTAAACTTCATTATAAATAATTTGAAAATGGATACAGACTCAGAAAAGAAAATGTAGTAATTCACATTTTGGGAGATGAAATGAGTATGGCTCAAACAGGAGGCAAGTTACCTAAGGCACCTCAAGTCACTGTACTAGTTAAAGTCATTTTAAGTTAAATGGAGTGAAATTTATTCTTTTGTGACCACTGTGACTGTTCTCTGTGTTACTGCTAACTTTTGAACTTAAGACTATCAGTTGGGTATTCTGTGTGACAGTTTTAGTGTCATTTTGGCTTATTTGTGGAAAGAAGATTTAAAAAAAAATACCCCAAAACAAACCAAACAACAAAAAAATAACAACATAAAAGGACTGATAATTTGCAATGTATGTGACAGGTGGTATTTTCTGTCTTTCATAAGAGTAGTTCCAGAATTTAAAGCATATATCAACTTGCATTGTGTGGTGTTTGTTTTTTTTTTTCCTTCTACTTCCAAAGTAAAATATACATATACATGTCTTTTTGCAGGGAGAGGAAAGGAAGGAAAAAGAAAGGGAAAGAAGTAACAGAGGGACTTAAGCAGCAGTTTCATTATGGAAACTACTGCACCAAAGAAAATGTTGATTAATGTAAATCTGGAGACTAGGATGGAATAAAATAGCGTAACTCTTCTTTCTGTTCCCCCCAGAGGAATATAAATACCTTCAGTTGCCACGGACAGATATGCGTTTCCTCAAGGAAAATGAGAATGATATGGAATGTTTTTACTATTTGTCCCCTATTAAAATACCGAGAAGCAGAATGCATTTGTCAGTCTTTGTCCCTTTGATGGGATGTGAGTCACTCAGTTTGCTCTCTCCTGCAAATCTTACTGGGAGGGAACCCTGATATTTTTTTTTTTTCTAGGATCTACAAACTTTGGCAACTTTCTAAGAGATTTCATAGTATAGGGTAGGTTTTGGGTGAACTTGGTTTATGGTTTGTGTTGCCTGGAAGTCCAAGATGAATGGTTCATGCAAGACAGTAGGCTTTTATTCAAGACGAGAATTGTAGCCTTCAAATAAGAATGAGTTTATTTGGGGTATTTTGAAGAGTTGTCTTTAAAATTATGTAATCCTTCAAACTTACTGCATGCTGCCCGCTGTGTCTTGGATTTATCTAAACATAGTTTCAAATATTGATGCAAAGATTAACCTGTATAATAGCAAATGAAAATGAGTTTGAGTATGTATACAGTGAACACAAATTGATGCAAAGATCTGTACTGTTGATAAATGTAATTACAACTGACACCTTCTGATACTCCAGTTTAATAGGTGATTTATTACAATGATTGCAGGGACACATCTCAGTCTTAAGTGTCCTAGTCATGGAGACGGGTACAGCAGCACTTTAATCATCTTTGCTTCCTGCAGTAGCAGAGCTATTGCTAGTAGAGTAGCCAGTATTCTGCAGTGCAAAGATCTTTTGCATGTAGCTTAAAGCATTAGAATCCTGGAATTTTGATGTATTTAGAAGCAATTCTTTTCTATTTGTGATCACTGTAAAAAGTTATGCCAATACAGTTAAGAGGTTGGTTTTCTCTCAGTTCTTCCTGCCTCTGTGGATGACTTTCTGTGAATACAGTTCTGACAGCTGAACCAAGATTGCTGATATAAGCCTAGACCATAAAGAAAGGGGATGTTTTTCTAGCTTTTACATTTTCAAAGAGTCAAATAGAAATTAAAGTGTTAAACATCACTTTCCTCACAGTTGCAGTATGAGAACATAACTTAAAATGGTTAAACTGGTAAAAAGTGAGGGTGAGAACAAATGTCTTAGGTCACAGAAGTTTCAGTTTGGGAAGAAGTTTTGTACATGTCAGAATAAAAGTATAGCTGCAGCAGCCTGCTGGCTGCATTTCTGGCTCTATGCAATCTCTTTTTCCAAGCTGTTGTTGCACTAAGGTGTATCTGACTTATCTCTTCTCCTAACTGCAGAAAGTAATTCTCTGTGGAAAGTCACCAGCTATACTGGTACATGGAGCAGAATGAAAATGATAAGGTGTTCTCAGGGGGTGAAAATAACAGTGGGAAAAAAGAATAAAAAGTGGAGAAAAAAGAACAAAATAAATTAAACTGATCATTTTCCTGTCCTAGACATCAATGATTAATTATGAAAACTAGAGCAAGTACTGAGCACAGACTGTGTGCATGAAAATTTAGTTTTACTGACATTATATGATTTTATACTCAAAGACTGGCTGTACTGTCACTGTAGACATTGAAAAAAGTGAAGGCACTGTCACAGTGATGACTAACCAGGGTTCAGGACTAAAATGAACAATCTTCAGATTGTGTTACTCTTCTCTGGTCAGATTAGGAATCTAAATGAAAGGATACCCTGTCAAACTTTTCTGTTGTCATTAACAAACAAACAAACAAAAACCCAGAAAACCAACCTTCCCTTCTAACAGTTTTGAAGAAAGCAAGCACTATTTCAAGGAATAAATTATTATTGTCTTTTTTTGCTTTGTCCTGAAGCAGATTGCTGGGCTATGGCATACTGAAATTCTTTTCAGATTTATATAGAGAATGTGGCAATTAATGATTTATTTATTTTTTATTTTTATATTTTGTTTTTTGAATAGCTATTTCACTCAGGAAAATTGGACTATGGTTATGTGCTGTGACCAAAACCTGTGATCTGCAATGAAACAAAGAACATTCCAGTCTCAAAAGGTGGATTCTATTATGTAGGTGGGAGAACAGCAAAATATTTCTGTGCTTCTCAAGGCGTGCATATCCTTGAGATGTCCATGATCAGTTGTATTACGAGGCCATTGTCAGTCAGATCTAGGTGGTTAAGTACTATGGTTGTACTTCTGTTGCACTATATGGATTCAAGTATTGTGCCTACCATATGTTTATCTATTTTAAGGGATAGCTGAAGCTTACTGAAAAATTATTTATTGATACCAGATATAATTCCCCCAAATGGTAGCCTAATTAAACTTAATTAACTTAATTTAAAAACTAATAATAATAATAAAAACTGTCATCAGAAAGAACTTAAGGATTGAAAGTAGTTTGGGGATTTTTTTTTAGGATCCCATTTTTTTTTAATAAATTGTTAAGGTGTTTCGAACATCATCAGCATCATTCAAGCTGTGTAGTGACACCAAGTGACACCATAAGGATAAAAAGTTGAGAACTTTTTCCCAGGCATTCCCAAGTTCATTTAATGATGTTGTTTTAATACTCCTTGCAATTTGCTTTGAAGGCTTTTATCTCTAAAGTCTCAATCTCCAGAGGTCTATTAAATATATACTTTTAATATGTAGGTATCTTTTCTAGATACAGAAGTTAGACAAAATTTATGTGCCATAAAATTTGTGTGACAGTAAAACCATCTAGTGAGAATTTCTCCAGTTTATCCAAATTAAGGAATTTAAGACTAAATCTCCTTCAAAAGCAGGCTATGTCTAAAACATCCCTACAATAGACATAGATTATTTAATGCTGCTGTTTTAAGACTTCCTGCATTTTGCTTTAAAGGCTTTCATCCTCCAAAATCTTAATCTCTAGAGGTCTATTTCGATTATATTGTAGATTTGCAGGTATCTGCTACAGAAAATTTGTGAGAGAATTGCTTCTGAAATATTTCAATGTGCTCTCTACAAGCACACTAGGAAATCAGTTAAGGAATGTAAAAAAGTAATGAAAACCTATGTAAATTTATTACTGTTTTGAAGTTTGTGTCCATGTGTTGGAATTGAATATGTGTTACATTCTGCTTTTCCACTGTGCCTGATGGCAAGTCAAACCAAGAAGTTAATTTGGTGCAGAATAGCTGCTCAATTTCTGTACAATGCAATTACTGTTTCTTAGTAAGATAATTCTTAATACGACCTGCTGCACTGAATCATAGATATTACTGATCACTGAGAAATATATATATATAGTTTTATTTATTGCCATCTGAAGTGTAGATGAACTCACAGAATTACATGAAATACCATAGCTCTCATGGGAGAGTGAATGACAGTTTGAAAACATGACCACCTACGTTAGAAACAACCACAACAAACACCTAAAGTGAATAAGAATGTTTTATTTATTATCTATTTTCATTGCCATAATTTTCTATCAAAGAAATTAGTAGGAAGATTATAATTATGATCACCATTATTAATTTCCCTAGCTAGTAAACAATGGTCTAGGCAATGAAACAAAGAGGAAATCTAAAAGTCAATTTCTAAAGCGAATACAAGTCAAAGATGTATGTGATAGCACTTAGTATTAAATATACAGTAGAATAGTGTAAAAACTAAAAAATTCAAATATATATTTACGTACGCTTTTCAAATGATATGTGAAATTAGTCTTTCTAGAAAGTGCACAACATAAAAGCCTAAAATGAAGAAATAAAAACACAAGTTTCATTTTGAATCTGCCAGGTTTTGTTTTTCTGTTTTGTTTTTTTCCTCATCTAGAGTGAGCTGTGGGGGAATATTCTGCTCTGATACACATTTGCACCTTTCTTAAGGAGTCTTCTTCACAATTCAAGGGCAACACATAACAACATCTGTTGTATATGCCTAGGTCTACTAAGCAATAATGTCGTGCTGCCAAATCTGCATTACAGTACATGGCTTCAGGAACAGGTTTTCCTGAATTTTTGGATAATAACTATTTGATGCAGTTAAGAATTTAATTCAAATAACACATATATAGAGAGAGATCTGATCATGGACAGATTATAAGCAGGTGACTATTCCCAAATAACTAATTCCCATAACATTTTAGAAGGATTACTGGGGCACTTTTTTGTTTGTTTGTTTTCAATTCTGTCTATTTCTGTCAGCCATGAAGGGATTTATTATTATTTTTCTAAATAGTCCTAGATCTTGCTATTCATAGAAGTGTAATTTAGACATATAAGCTCAGGGAAGACAAGACAGCCCAGCTAGTAAAAGGGGCAGAAGGCATGTCCTGTGAGGAAAGGCTGAGGATGCTTGAGCTGTCTAGTTTGAAAAAGAAGCTAAGAGATGTCTTCTCATTGGTGACAGGTGACAACGAGGGGAAATGGCCTCAAGTTGTGCCAGGGTAAGTTTAGTTTGGATATCAGGAAAAACTTCTTTAGAGAATGGGTTGTTAAGCCCTGGAATAGGCTCCCCAGGGAGGTGGTTGAGTCACCATCCCTGGATGTGTTTAAAAACCATTTGGATGTGGTGCTCAGGGACATGATTTAGCAGAGTGTTGTTAGAGTTAGGGTAGGATGGTTAGGTTGTGGTTGGACTTGATAATCTTTTATGTTTTTTCCAACCTGAGTGATTCTATGATTCTATAGCTCCTCTATGATTCTTTAGCTCCTTATCAAACAGATATGTCAGTTCCTCAGTTTAGCTGATTAGAATGGCAGGCAGGATACCTTTCTGAAGCTATTTAAAATGCAGAAATCAGGTATATCCATGCTTAATACTAGGATCTGAATTTTTTAAGTGTTTTTCAAGCACGATTAATATACACTGATGGGAACAACTCAAAGCTTTATAAAGGAAGCTTTCTCTTGCTTTTGAACATCTTGCTAAACCTCTCATTCTTGTAATGAAAGTGCTTTTCACCATAGGGTGGTGGGCATGGAACAGGCTCCCCATGGTAATGGTCAGAGACCCAAGCTGCTGGAAATCAGGAAGCAGTCAGACAACATTTTAGACAGAGGGTTTGAATTTCAGGTGTTCCTGGTGGACTCGGGAGTTGAACTCCATGATCCCTGTGGGTCCCCTCCAACTCAAAGTATTGTATAATTCTATTATTCGTTTCCATATCGTATTTAAAATGGTTAGAATCTTTATTAACTAAGGATAGAAGGAAGAAACAGAAGGAAAATTGACTCTCCTAAGCACTTTTCATTGAGCGTAGTTAGAAATTTCATTTTGTGTCCTTCTACGCTCTGTTTAAAAAGATAAATTTTATGGATTGTTCTCAGTAGCTAAGCAGGTTTTAATTAAACGCCTCAGCTCATAGAAGTTATGATTTATTTTTTTTCGTGTTTCACGGGTTGCTCTGATTAGAAATCATATTCCACATTGAAGGAATTTTTATTCCAAGTTCCCAGGAAAGCAAAAAGTAATTGATTCAAGTTTTGGAAAAACTAAATAGTAGCCTGAAAAAGTCTCAGAATAAGGTCTTTCTGTATCACCTGAAGGCAGCATTCTACAATGTTTGAAAAAATGCCAATGAAATTAAATAAAGTCAAGAATATTAAAGAAAATATTTTTCTATAGTAGAAAGAAAATGTGTTTGAAAGCAGATAAACTATTTGGACTGAGCTGTTCTCTCAATATGTTAATTGCTAATGTCTGTGAAGAAAACTCCATTACTTTATTACTGCCAGGTTTACTTAAAATGTTACATTTTCCTGTCTTCAAATTGCACAATTTTCTGCATGCTTTCATAATATTATCAGAGTTATGTTCACACATTTCATCCCAGAATTCCAAAAGAGTAATATCATTATGAAAGCTCATAGTTTGCCCCTTAGATGTTAAAAAGGACAAATTTTTTGCATCTCCCCTTCCCATACCTATTTCAATTAGAAAATATGATGCAGAGTCCCCGCTTGGATTTTATCATTCTAGGAGGTGTAGACTTCAGCATGGGGATCATTCACTGATGATGTACCTACAAAGGCTACATTATCTGTCACAATTAATTATTCCCTTATTTGAGTGTGTCTGATCACCACATAAAAGATTTTCTCTAGAGCGGTGACCTTCTCCCTCACATTTTACTTCTGTCTGACAGCTGGAGTTTGGCTGTAATTTTATTCAAGGAGTTGTTTGTAATCTTAGGCAAAAAATGCTTAGAAGACTGTACTGCTAAGCAGTAATGCATGTTTTCCAAGCTGGGCACTCTTAGGATACATTTAGGGTATCATGCACACATTTATCAAGCAAACTACCTTGATACTGTGAATAATAGTTAGAGTTAGTAGGGAAGGGTAGTGTTTTGATAGGACACTGAAGTCGAAGCAAGAAAAGGACAAGAAAAAAACAAAAAAATATATATCGTAAGCTTAAATACCCTATCTGTAATTAGTCATACAGATGAAGTCTTGCGATCATAGTGGAAAGCAGAGAAGTACACTACAAGGAAAGCCTAGTATTTTTAAGGCTAGTGTGTTCTCTATTTTAACTTTGTAAACAGGACATATGTCTGCTCATCATCATTAGAAGATCTATAGAAAACCATAGGAGATGATGCTAATTAAAGCAACATTTGCTTGACTTGTAAAAGTAAGGGATAAGTGGGACAAAATGGCTATGGCAGATCCTGTGGTTCAGTGTCTTCTAGCTGCTCTCAGCATGAAGTCCCCAGAAAGATGTACCATGATGTTGGAATAGGCCTAGCTAAAACAAATGAAAGCCACCTCACTGTCCTTCTCACTTACCTACCTGCTTTTTAGTGGCTCTCTGTCACAATCACAAAGAGCTGATCACCTGAGAGTGATCTTACTCCATGCAATTACTTGTATAAAAAATTCATTTTGTTAGTAGAAATTAGCACTCACATCACTGTACTTTTTCTTTGCTCCAAGACTCTACAATGTATTACTAAAGCATAATCTGTTAGATGTGTCCCCAGTAATGTTCCTTGAGATGGAATCTGTTTGAACCTAATAATGTCAACCCTGAAAAAGAAATGTCCTTCCAACACTATAATGTGTACATATGCATAACCCAAAGTAAAGTAGTTTTTCCTAAGCTACTGTCATAGCTTTCATAATTCAGGGTGAAGGTTTAAAAAGCTTGCGTCCTTACAAAGTCTTCCTGTAGTTCTACGCCTGTGACTGGGCTGACATTTTCAAACTATTTTCTCCTTCTTTTTCTCTCCACATTTGATGTGTCTGAAGCTGTAGTAACCACCATCAGGATGTGTGTGTAGCACGCTGGGATTTTGACACTTCACAGAGACACATACCAGAACATTAAAAAAAAAAGCGGCTACTAAGAAGTAAGAAAAAAAATATTTTGCTTACCTACTGAGTTATAATATTGTGTTACAATGACTGTGTATGCATAAAAATACCTAATTAAAATATTAGATAAATACTTCTTTCTCTCTTTTTTTTTCTTTTTTTTCCCAGACCTTAAAGGGCATAAGGAATCTTGAAATAAAATTCTATATTCTCCCCTAAAGAAAGCATGAATTTTGCTTTCCTTTTTCTCCAGGATTGCATTTAATACATTATATATTATTTAATACATTATGTAATGCAGTATGGATAACTCATCAGACAATAGTTATTCTATGGTACTTTTAAGTGGTCTCAGCAATAGCTCATAGATTATGCACTATAGAAGAGGAAGAAGGATGCTGACTATCCTAAAAAGTTAATAATCTAAAGATGAACAGAACAAGAATCATTGACCAAATCAAACATATGGAGGGGAATGAAAAAACTGCAGGGATACACTGATAAACACAAAACCCAGCAGTTAGAGAACAGCCTGCAACTCTTTTCCCACAGTCTTCTTCCTACTGTCATAAGAAAACTCTTTAGATGATTAATTGAAAACCAGCAGAAAGGGGACATGAGTTGAAACAAGATGAATTTCCTATGAATTTGATAGGTTGTGTACTGATAATATTTTATAACATACCTCTAGATCATGTCCTTCTAGCTGTAAATATGCATTTTGAAAACACCATAATAAACAAGCCTTTTCCTGTAGAAGAAAACAGATAATATGAAAGTAGCTGAGCATGTACTGATTAAAATAATCAGCATGCAATTTCTTCTCTCTTGTAAGATCAACAGACAAGCACACAGAAGCTTTGCCATGGCACATCTGAAACTATCTTCAGTTTCGCCATTGCAATGTTAACTGAAAATACATGTTATGATTTTTAAGCTGCAGGAGTAATAAAATCAGCAACAGCACTCCGTATGCTAATAATTCTCAGGTTTTGAGAGCTTCTGTTCTCAATTTCAGACCTTCCAAAATATGAAGTGTTCTTTTACTTTGCTTTATTTTAAGGATCGATACTGACTCTAAGGGATCATTCTAGAAGGTTATGACTACATAGAAAATGAAAATTCCTTACTCAGTAGAAAAGTAAAAGACAGTATTTTAGGAACATGATGCAATATTGCACAATGTATGTTTTCTGATGAGTGTAGATGAAGTCTAATAGCCCTGTCAAGGACTTGTCGACTTGATTCATGCTGTTTGACTTACTTAGCAGGAATGGACATTTGTATTTAGTTTACAGATGGATTTTTTTCTTTGTTTATTTGTTTTGTTGCTTCATATTCTATAAAATTTCAATGCAGGATCTGCTTATAAAGTTTTCTACTTTTTTTCTGCTTTAAAGCAATATATTTCAAGCATTTTCAACTACTAGAATGAAGGAGCCGAATGCCTCCCTCTCAGTAAAATCTCAGGAAGGAGATAAGAGAAAAGCAGCTCCTAGTCAACCCAGGGGAGGGGGAATTATGGCACAGATTTCTGCCGTCTGCTAATTTTGGTGCATTTCCATGTTTATTTCCCATTCTGTCTTGTGCAGATTATGAAAGCTTTAGGTTTTGACTTTACTCAGCACTTCAGAACTTTAATGAACATATGCCAAAATGCCTCAAGTCAGGGACATAATTAGGAATTGGTCTCACAGCCAAAAGAAATCTTAAAAGGCTGCCCTCCTATTGACTTTCTTAAGCATCTGTTCAGAAAATACTATAATCTGAACAACCTACTCATTAGTGTGGGTACATAAAGATCTTCAAACCACTCATAATTTCTATTCAAAACCACTAAATCAACATTTTAATTATTTCAGTAGCATACACATCACAAGCTTTTCATTCTTGAGGATGGGCAAAAACTGCATCAGCCTTCCCTAAAAAATCTGTTAGATTTGAAGTGAGCTGGTAGGAGTTCAAATTGTGCTGGCTGCAAATGGCAGGCAGACACCTTGGTTGCCCTAGCAACTTAGTCTGATCATAAACAGAAAGATAGAGGTAATTTTTCTTTTTGTACCTTTTATATTGAAGATATGATTAATAATATTAATACCTAATACCTAATTCTTTGTAAGCTTTCTGATTTGCTCAAAATCACGCTGATGTTTTTTTGAGGGCTTCTGGGTGCTGTCCCATAGAAATTCAAAAAGTAATCTCCATCCAGTGTGTACCACCTCTGCTTCAGTTCTAAATATCTGCCAAGTAAAAAGAATCTGGTAATTGTCTGCCATTGTAAAAACTAGTGGTATCATGGCAGATCAGTGGCTTTGTGATAGAAACCAAGCATGTTCCAGATGACACTATTACAAACTTCCTTCTCTGTCATGTCTATCTGTGGGTTAAAAAGAAATCAGTTCTGGATCTTCCAAAGGGAGTCTTTAATGGAAGACAGAATTAACAATCTGAGATATAGAAAAATAAGTGTGTGTATGTTTTTTTTGGCTAATCATATATTTTGTTTATTTAGGAAAACTGTCTTAGGAAGTGTCTCTTTTTAGTTGACGGAGACCAGCTCAAGACGCCTGGGACAGAAGGCACAGGCCTTTTATAGATTGGTTACACATCATTACATCATTTAGTGAAGAGTTTGACACTCTTAGAATTCTGATTAGTAAGATTATTAAAGAGCTTTTCAGGTTCAGAATAACTCAGATCACCTTTTATGTAAAAAAAAGCTGAAATGTAATTTGCTCAGGAAGAGGTTAAAAATGGAGAATTTCTGGAAACGGAATTGCTGTATTAACTTTAAAGACAGCTCAAGGATCTTCTGAACTTAGACATAAATTATGTACTTGGCTATACAGACACATGAAGTGGAAGTGTAGCACTTGAGAGGCCTCTACCCTAACTGCTCATTTTTCTTCTGTGAAAAAATAGTGCTTACATTGCCATTAATGTTTCTATGTTCCTTTTCAAAAAAATATTTGTATTATCTTTTCAGTAACTACATATCAGAACATTTATCACTGTATAATGGAAACCCATGTTTTGCATTTATACGAAAGAAATGCTAAAATACTTTTTGCCATATTTTTATGTTGTTTTTCTTGCCCTGCACCTCACCACAAAGAAATTGTCTTAATTGTTGCTTCCTCTTTGATGCTGTGGTCTTTACCTGCTACCTGTTGCAGCTGTAGCATTCCACTTCACTTACTATGAAAAAAAAAGAAATAATGATAATACAAACTGTGCATTAAAGAGCCTTCCAGAATAAATTTTCATTCTGATTAAAGAAATTTGACTGTCACAGGGGAAAACTACGCAGTTAACGTAGCTCCATACAAATCAGGATCAAAGCAGTTTATCGATTCACTAATGATGTGTAATTAACTAGAAATCAGTGGATGACTCAAAATCTGTATCAGTGCAACGGACAAACAGCACTATGTTGTTACAAAATGCTGAGAAATACCAACAAATTTTTGAATGCTTTTTTATAGCTGATCCCAAGAAATTGCAATTATACACCCATAGAAGCATGCATGCACACGTGTGTATACAGGTTCCCACAGCTGCATGCAAATGCAGGCACCTGCTGTGACTCGTTTCTCCTAAATTAATCCTTGCTTTCATAACTTGCTCTAAAAGAGCTTTAGGTACTCGCATATGCACCTGTTTATTCATATTCTCATCTATTGCTGAAAAGATTGTTCCAGACTAAGCTTACAATGACCTATTTCTCTGGATTTACAAGAAAAGAAAAAAAAAGAAAGAAAAAGTGTGTGAACTTAAAATCACAGACTATTGCTGGAGATGCTAAACTGAAGCATGATTCAAGGCTTATAGGTCTACCTGAGATCAGGTCTTTCCAGAAATTAGATTAATTCCAGCTAGTGAGTAGGATTACAGACTGATTTTTTTTTCTGACCAGAGATCACATGATGGTCTTGGGTGGTAGTGGTTTTCTTCTTTTTAGCAAATAATACTAAGAAAAATGTTGTAATAGATGAGAAAATGTCATTGGTTAAACTTATTTTTCCTGCCTTCAAGATGCTGCTGTTTCTCAGGCACACAAACTTACCGAGTTGGCAGAGTTGATGGAGTCAGCCAGTCTTGGTTCTAGTGGCATTTTATCATGTTGATACTGGTCTGCATTACTGTGGCTGATTACAGATGGGCTGTTTCAGAATAACTCAGTTGAAGCACTTCGAGCTACTGTCAGTGGCAATTCTTCTTTTGGGCATCCAGAAATCTGTATGGTTCCCCCAGGGAACTACGCTGGCCCAAATGTTTCTGAAGTTACTGTAGGTTGCTTCTTGAATTGGCTCTATTAGAGGCTTACTTTGGTGTATGACTGTTAGAAAGTTGATCTCTAACTGTATATCTTAAGTTCTTTAAGAATTGTAGGAGATCATAGACCTAGCCTTTATTGTAGAAAAATCCCACAGGAGCTGTTTATAGGACTGATGTTTTGAATTACAAGCTCTCCAGCAGATAGTCTTTCTCTGGATTTCAGCACTGTTTCCTGTTTCTCACCAAGTGGTTTTCTCTTTTCTTTGCCCTATCTAAAATCAATGCATCTCATATCAGAGCTTTCCCTGTTTAGCTCATGATCTCATGTGTTCCATCACAGTTTTTTATTCACAGTCAGTGTCTGTGTGACCTGTGAGTGTCTCTCTGCTTCCCCTCCTTATGGATCAATCTGTCTCAGCAGAATTAATGCCAGACACCTCAGCTACCATTCTATTTCTGTCTTACCCTTTCCCCTTCTCTGTAATGAGTGAGGTATTCCTGATCAAATCCTATCAAATGCCAGATATCTTTCTCATAACACAATGATTCAGTTAATCAGAGAATTAATTGGAATCGCTTACCTGTATTAAAAGTTACCTTTTCTTACATAGCCATTTCTGAATAATTATTGCCAAAATCTTTCAAAATTTATTCCAAGTGAAAACATGTAAGGCGAAATTCTGCAGAAAATAATTACTTTATAATTGAAATAATATCATATTTTCATTCTTACGTACCACAGTCGAACAACCTTCCAAATAGGTAATGTTACTGACCATTGATAAGATAAACAATATTTGCTGCTGTATTTCTAGCCCGTATGATTTTCATAACTCCTCTACTGTAGTCTAGAAAGAAACATGGATCAGGCAGTTATCAGGCACTGAAAGGAAATTGCTTACGGAGCCTTAGAAATGAGATGTCAAGTCTAATGCCTTTTTTCTTGCTTTGACTGATTTTAAGTTTTATTGTATATATATTTTGAATTTTTAGTATGATTTCTGAAGTTAAAATTCTTGAAACAGAAACTTGTTAAAATTCTAGAAACAGATAGAATCAGAAGAAGATCTTTTGAAAACCTAATAATGAAAATAAATGTTTTTGCAATGATTTGGTTGCTTAAAGTTTTCTGGTGTTATAATTAATAAAATTTTTATATGAGTATTTAAGTAAATCAAAATATAGATGCTAATATTGATATGGTTCGAATGTGTCTCGAATTCATATCTCCACAAATACTAACATTTCAATCTTAGAGCAGAATTCCATTATTGAAAGTGCCAGGTTGTTTTAAGAATTATCCACATATGAAATTCAGATGAAAATTCTAGAAAAAGGAGATAATAAAAACTTCTCTGAAAAAAATTTATCATTAAAAGTGATATCTATCTGACTCCACTGTAATACTATTAGAAGAAAAAGCATTCTCATGAATCTTAGTGCTCTTTGTCATGTAGTACTTGGTTATATTTCTTTAGACAGATGTTAAATGCAGTGCTGCAAAAGCAAAAGGTAGCATTTGCCAAATATGCAGCAGGAAAGAAGCAGGAAATAAAACCCTTCAACTCTTTTCAAGATAATAAATTATCAAGAACAGTGAAGACAATAAGAGCTTGCAGAGAAATGAATCTTTATGAGACGCAGAAAAAAAATCCACACAAGATTGAAAAAAAGAAAAAGAAACTTTGGAAAGTTTCAGTGTTTGAGAAAAAGTGTTTAAGAGCTGTTATCCTGGTAACTATATAAAAGTTAGGCATATTGTATTAAGCTATTTGCCTAGTCAATGGAAATAGGAGCAAATCCTGAATAGCATCTCAAATGTGTAAGTACATCTGCAAGTACCTAATGCTCTTGTAAAGGGAGCTATGTGTGCAAGGATAAATTCAGGAGAAAAATGTCATACAGTAGTGCATTAGTAAAAGTCAATAAATAGATGCTTGAAAACTGGTACAAAGATGAACCTTAAACTATAATATTAAAAAAGATTACGGTTAACTTAAATGCCCCCCATTTCAAGACCGCTATGCTGCCACTAATGAAAAAAGCAAGTTGAAAATCTTCTAAAGATCCATTACCATGCATGTCCAGAAAGGGTAACTCAGCTATTCTTGTCGAAAAGGCCTGAAATACTGAACATTCAGCCAAATTTTACAAGTCTGTCGCTTCGTGATATATAGACATAGATGATGCAAGCTGCAGAGTGACATCAAGCAGATGCAGGGATGAGTCTGAATGAAGCACTTCTTCTTGTACAGCTCTGCTGCCTTTGCTTTGCTTGTCACCATTGAGGAGGCTAGCATATATCCTCTCTATATGTGATGTGATAAAATTAATCACTCAAATAAAGGGGGCAGCCACTCACGCATGCTCCCACACAGCGAACTACGGAGAATAGTATGGGTGGAGTTTCATAGATAAAGCAAAAGCTGTGCACAGAAGGAAATCAAAATAAGGAATTCGTTCTGTGCTTCCCATCAGGCAGAAGTTCAGCTATTTTGAGGAAGACAGTGCTTACCTGGGAAGACAGATGCAAAATCCAAATTCAGAACATGGCACTACGCGAGAAACTATGGAGAAAATTAACTGACCTAGCAAAAATAAGCAGTACATGGTGGAAAATGAAGGCAATTTGAACACTTTATCAAGTTTATATCAAGTTCAATTTGGTAATATGACAATGGTTGCAACAGCTTGTAGCGCATTCCTTGAGGAAGGACGAAAGTGGTAGGTTTTCTGTCTGAAAGCACATTTTAATTCATATTGGCCCTATGTTTTCCAGAGCTTTATTTTTTTTCCTATGTTTCAGGGAAACGGGGTCTTTGATGAGGTATTTAATTTTTACCTAACATCAGCTAAAGTCTGAGGTCAGGTTTTCTAAAAGAAGCAAGATGCATAAGACTCTATCTTGAGGTAAAACGTTTTTTTTTCAGAACTGATTGTTTCTGTCCCGTATTTCCTCCATACTTTTCTACTCTTTTTTTTTTTTTTTTTCTCTCTCTCTTTGCTATCTCCTGCTAAGCATAGAAAGACCTGCCTCATCTCTGGTGTAGTCCACTGTGGGAACATAAGATAGTTCAGGTATTTTTTTGGAAGTGACATTATTTTGAATAGTCTAGCTTTTAAACACCAAAAGATATTTTCTTCAAATAGCCTTACAACAGTAAATGAACATCTTTATCACTATTGCATTCTGCTTAAATTGTTCTTCAAATATGGTATTAAAATCATCTCTGGGTTTGACTACTTAAAATACCATTTCTAGCCTTCAGTAATAGCTAGCTAGCTTTCATCTTGTCATGCTTTTCTCATTCTAGACTATTTCTCATATGGTGCAGTTACTCAGAACACCAAGAGAAGTTATCAGCCTCTTATTATAATCTATGTAACTGTTTTAATTTTCATTTTAATGCAGAATTAATTATTTGAACGCGAAGATCCAGATAGCTGTTATTACTCCTAATTTGTTTATTTTCAATCAATCAATCAATAAATAAATAAAAGGAGGAGGTGTGTGGGGAGGAGGAATCTATGCCCTTGAGAGTAGTAATACTTTTGAAAGTCTCAAGACACTATAAAGTGAAAAATGTAAATCAGATGCCCAAGATTTACACTGTTCGAATGTGTTCAAATATCTCATTTTCTTTTTCTAAAAAATTAATGTCCACATGTTTTTACATGTTTCTTTCTTTTGAAAAAAACAAAATGTTTTTGTCATTGATCCTTGTGATCTTTTTCTATTCTTCATTATTGAAAACTGTCATAGTCGTCTTCAAATATGGGCTCTGATTATAAAGGTCTGACTGGGAAACAAATCCTATTAAATACATGACAAAAATAATTTAGTTCACTCTTAAAGAAAAGAGATGAGGAAGGTAACTTTAAAGCTCATCTTAAAGATGCAGTACCATGCAAATAATCATGTATTTTCCTCCGGTAACTGAAGGCTGTCACTGTGATCACACTGCTAACTCTAATTCTGATATTGTGTTTCCTCATGCACGGTTATGAAGTGTGGTTATATTCTAAGTAGATGTTAATTAGAATATTTTTCAGACTCTATTAAGTAATATTCCATCTATCCACTTGATAATAAAAAAAAAATAAAATAGACTTCAACATCCTTTTTGTTTGTTTGTTTGTTTATATTACGTATATAGAGACTGTTACTGCAAAAGCCTCCCAAGCTGATGTCTTGGCAAGGACTCTTTGAATGATACTGGAGAACAGTTCTTGGGTTGACATCCTTGTTGATACTCTTTTCACATGACATTCGCTCTCCATGTGACCCATCCTTCCTCTATATTCAGAACCACCTTGCTTCCCTCTGCTTCCTTCTTGATCCTTTTGCAAGACCCTTCTCAATGCTGTGACTCCCCATTTAGCTGTCCATATGTCTGGCCTCTAAACATGCTCTTGCTTTTTGCTTTTTATATTGCGGTATATTAATTTTCTACCACACATTGGATTGCTTTGAACCACAAGACTACTTTTTGTCTTTAAGTAAGTCCTTCTCTTCTGTCTGTGTCTTAAATAATTGCTCATCTTATCCCTTGTATTTAACACTGTCTTCAAACCAAACACAGTATAGCTTTAAGCATTCAAGCTTAAGGTACATACACAAATTCTGAGAGCACAGGTCATTTCCCAACTAAAATACAGCAGAAGTGGTGATCTCAATTTCACTAGATTAATGTGATTAACACAGGAATCTGTTTGCATCTTTTTCTACCTGAAAGGCCTTGATTCTCCACTAATTCTTTAAAATTTGTGTAATTGAAAAGAAAATCCAACCTAAAATCAGTAACTATCTTTTAATGCATAAGCTTCATATCATAAATCGGATATTACATTCCTTTCAAAAATAGCATCCATTTAATATTCTGTGAGGCATGAACAAGCAATACAACTATTGAATGCTGCTAATACATATATATTCATGTAGAAGAAAAAAAAAAAGTTAATTTTTTTGCAATATTGTCTTATCTTAGTCAGAGAAAATAATGTTAAATGCAGTCCTTTGTAGGCTACTGTGAGTTTGCCCTGTAAAATTCACAGGTTCAGGTGTCATAGATAAAGTGGTACATTTCAAAAAGAGTCACAGCACTAACACAGGCAGAGGTCAACTTACACACTTTTCACATATTCACACTGACCATGGAATTGTGGACTTGGGTGACTGAAAATCAGAAGTATAAACTCACTTGTATTGAGTGTATATAGCTACATCCTTAGGTCTGAAATACTTTCCAGGCTTGCCTCAAATAGGTAAAATAATTTATATATTCACTCTTACCACTTCATTTAAACCTCTGAAAATGCAATGAGCTAGTATGTTTCCTCTGAAAGCTGTTTATATGAGATACTTTTTTGTGTTGGCAGCTATTTTAGAGGAGGGAAAGCTTTTTTAATTGCTAACCACTTATTATTAGAATAAAACTGGATACATTTCACAAATGCATTCTCCCTTTCTGAGTATGTAAAATTTTAAGCACTGAGTTGTTTTCCAGAATGCAGGATGTAGCTTGGTAACTCATTTAACATACTTTAATAGCTGGTTTCTAACTAATGTGTATATCACACAAATTGTCAGTCTAGAAATGGCTGCCAGTGATTCCTGTCAGACTTAAATAGGTTTTTTGCCTATTCAGCCACATCTCAATTAATAAATCCCATTTCTATGAGTTGTAAAAAGAATATGCTTGGATGTTTTTCTTTCATGTCAGTACAGATTTTAGAACAGTAAGGGTTCACTTAGAAATGGTTGTCTGTGCATAGAGCGTTATGTTTCATGCAGCAAATCTGCATTGGTTTCGATTGACCCACAGTCTGCTTGGAATGAAAAGGAAATAATCAATCAGAAAACTAATTCTCACATCTACGATAAAGAAAGCTCTTTGCATACATTCAAAGTGAATAAGCTCCACTTGTTTACTCAATAAGATGCCCTAGATTTAAGTGGTACTTAAAACTCATGACTCGCATTTGAACATCAGCTGCCAGGAAAGGCCCCACCCAGATGAAATTTTTGCTTGTTTAACAAAGGAGAATATGTATATGTGGAGGAAATCATTCAATTTTATTATTTTCTTCACTTACAAAGCACTTGTAAATATGAACTTGATCCTGAATTATGCTGAGCATCTGGCCCTGGTTCAGAAAAGCACTTTACTGCATCTTTAAGTATGAAAATAATCATAGGGTTTAACTGGCAGATATTCTAGCTGTCTATGTACTTTCATGGATTGGTGGGGCTGGGTAGGAAGGATGGAGAAGAATGGGAAATGAAATTTTGTGTTCATGCTAGGTAGTGCCTGCTGAAAGAATTTGCTGTTGGATTTGTGGAAAACTGAATATTTCCACAGTCTGGAAGACCACTCCTTTGCCAAAACAATCACCTCTTTCAGCAGTGGAACTCTAGCTTCTAGCTGTGATCTGATGCATGTTTTCAGGTGCAACAACAAATAGCGTAAATCTGGGTGCTTCTTGAAATAATTTAGGAATGTAGTGCAACATAGTGATTACATGATGGCAAATATAACCAAAGTAATAGTAGATCTGATTCCCCAACAATTATATTTCTCATTTCGGTGAGAATCTATGGCAGTTGCATAGTCCCTTTCATGCAGTAAGGAATCTATGCAGACCAGCCTGTCCAAGTTAAGACCAGTACCACTGTTTAATAAACAGTTTGATGAAAATACTTAGGTGCATAGGTGAGCAGAGATTTGAAGAAGTCCATCCATTGAAGAATGGATGCATCTTTTTGCCAGAGCAGGATGTGATCCACACTACCCATGCACTGGCTTTGGTCGGCTTTGATCTGGTGAAAGAATATGAGAATGGCTTCACTGTTCCAGACTGAGAGACAGTCTAAATAAACACTCTTTCTCCAAAAATGAAGTTAAGCAGGTGTCTAAGAAAGATCAGGAACAAGGCAAATATATTTACCTGCAGTAACATCTAAATCTCAAAGTACTGTCAAATAAAAGAATTTCTAAGTGTAGCATGGTTGGTCTGTTTATCATCTCATACTGTTGGAACCACTCAAATGTTTCTGAACTTTGTCCCTGAGTCCCTTTTAATTTCTTAAATCCAGAACATATTCTAACAAAAATCTGTTCCAAAGAAATGACTCTTTTTCATATTTACAACCTGGCTCCTACTGGCATCTGCCAGTTTTATGAGTCTATCTGAATCTTGTAAGGGTCACTCTGGCAGAGACATGAAGATTTCACCTCAGTCCCTCAGTCCACTCTGTTCATGCCAAAAATCTGTTTTGTTGTTGTTGTTGTTTGTTTGTTTTTGAGGTTTTCTTTCATGATCTCTCTACATTCTCTTTTTTGTCCAGGGCATCATACAGCTTCTGATCACCTCAATCTTACTAAAATAAACTTTTTTTTTTAGTGGAGAAGGAGGGAGTAAGGATATCTTTGTGGTAAATATTTCAGTTGACCAGAATTCTGAAGAGCTTTTCATTTGTATTGCCATACTTTGCCCAAATTAGTATGTGATGATTAATTTTTAGTGGCTGATAATGCTGAATCTTGTTACTGAATCTTATATATCCCAATAGTTTGAATCCTTCATCTTCTCTCATTTAATCAATTTTATGGAAGTGTTGCATTAATTGCAGTGCATAGTAACTAATCTAATATTAACTGGAATAGATTTCACTGAGAGTTATGTAGATATTGTAGTTAACTCTTTCTATTATGTTTGTAAAAAACTTCAACAGAAGTTTTCAACAGAAAGTATGCCTTGGTAGAATATGAATTACTTTGATTAGCTTCTGTGAAAGCTTCAGTAAAAATAAAAGCAGTATGCAAAGAATATCACAGCTGTCATCCACTTGGACGAAGCAACTTTTATCTCAGACTAGGTATCTTAAAAATTATTCCTCTGATTCATACTTAAACTGTTTAGAGTCTTAATTGGAAGCAACATTTATAAGGGTGACACATTTCAATTTCCCACTTCTTCTAAACAAAATATTAGGCCATAAAACAATCTAAGTAAAAACTATCCACATATCCACATTAATGTAGGATACGTTGACTTCTTAGTCCCCTGCCACAGAATTAGCATAAGTATAGTATAACATGAGTAACTACCAGCATTCAGAGGAACTACTGTGCTCCTTACGAGATAAAGACTAAGTCTACTCTACTAGCTCCTGCAGTTCTTTAACTTAAGGAAGAGATGAATTAAGATGACCTTCACTTCACTGAATTTTATACACACTAAGGTTCTCATTGAATTCCTAGAATAGACATAAAAATATTTTCATTAACAATTTGCCTAAACTTAATCTACATTCTTCTAATATGTATTACTGTCATTGTTTTTCGCTTTTTCTGCAGACCAACATTTCTGTCATTATACTTCCTATCTTTAATTTATGTAGTTTTTTCATTATTACTAGTTTCTTCTTTGTACTCCTATCATCTTCTGTTCCACCCATGGAATCTTAAATAAATTTCTTGAAATCATTAGCTACAAGTTCTGGATTTAACTGGTTACTGTTCTCTTAACATAATGAGAGTTTTGCACTGTTCCATGTTTTCCTTCAGAATCTCAAGCATAATTGCTGCCATTAGTTATTCTGAATATGAAGACTTAAAATGGTCTTTAAAGGGCATGTTCGCTGCTATGTAAAGAGCCTGTAGTTTAGCAGTCATTCCACTTGATATAACCACAGGATCAATATTCATTTCCTTGACAGTATTCATCACAGATGCCATTAGATGGCCTCTGAATGAATCCAGGACAAGTTGTTTGGTTTTTTTTCCTTAAGCACATCTCCTGATCTAAATGATTTTCAGGCAATCCTTCATTAGCTCTGTAAACATCCATCCTCTGTTTTGACACTTCACAATTATTTCAGTAGGCAGCCATTCCTTCAGCATTTCTTTGTGCTTCAGTATCACATATGGAGACAATATTATACTGTCTGTAAACATCACCAGCATTTCTATACCATGCATTTTTTCATCTACCAGAAATTTAATGCTGGTAAATTTTGGACATACTTGTTCAATGCCTCAACGGAGCAAGTCAAGGCAAAGAAGCTGTTGTTTGACGGAACAGATAACTGGTAGAGAGAGGTTCTAGCAAACGGAAGTTCTTTGCCATAGGCAAAAAATTATGATGTATCATTTGGATACAGGAGCTCTGACTGGCCTTGAATTTTTGTTGTGAAATATTTTGTACTTGTGCTATTTTTTGAGCTTCTATTTAGTCATTTCCATGTTTGGGGATTTCTGCCTCTTCTATAAGTATGCACTAATTACACATTTTGTTCTTCTGCTCCATGGCAGTTTCCTCCTCTGAGTTCAACTGTGCACCAATTTAGTGCATTAAATTTTCTAATTTGAGTACTTCAGTATCCTCGTATTTTCTTCACTCTGTTATATTTCTTTCAAATCTTCTTATTAATAATCATTTCTGCACACGGTACCACCATGAGTTGAAAATTTTGTATCCTACCTTTTAGTACATTTGCTTTTGCAATCATACCTCTCATCTCCAGACCAGGTGTCATTTCACAATTCACTTATGAGATTCAGGGATTTTCATAACTGCCAGAAATCTCAGTGGGAATCTTTGAGCTACAGCAGATAAAGCAGCATGCCAGTGAGGTGGTAGAGAAGACAGTAGTAATTGTGCTCTCTCTGTGCCACTTTAGTCCCTCTGGGATTATTTGTATTTCTTAGTCATTAGCAACTTCCCCACATTGCAGTCATATTACACTTTATCTAATCAAGATTTAAGACAGCATGTGAGCTTGAAGTTAAACTACTTGGAAATAAAAGCCTCATCCTTCTCCAGGCACAGGCAGTGTATATATTAAAATCAAATATAAATAATTAAATGATTAAATCACAGAATCATAGGGGTTGGAAACGATCTCTGGAGATCACCTAGTCCAACTCCACTGCTAAAGCATGTTCCCTAGAGTACGTTGCATAGGAAAGTGTCCAGGCAGGTTTTTGGTATCTCCAGAGAGGGAAATTTCACAACCTATCTGGGCAGCATATTCTAGTGCTCTATCAACTATAGTCCACTCCTCGAAATTAAACAAAAGGTTTCCTAAATGACTCTAGTATCAGAAAATAAATAAATAAATAAATAAATAAATAAATCATAAAAAATCTGAGATCCTTTAGATGAAAAGAAGGAGCTGTGAATTGCTCTGCAATATAGTGAGAGCTTCAGCATGTGTTAAAGCCCTTAAGTATTTTCAAATAGTAAATCTGTTATTTGAATCACGGGGGAAGGTGATAACAATTCAACCTACCAGCTGTTCAAACAGCATAACTAAGGTTGAATTAAAGGCTCTATCCTGTGTATATTCTTCGAAGCGTTGTCCATCTGCTTTTATTGAAAGTCAGCAAAGGTGGGATGATAAGGAACAGAAGGTGACGTGCATATATACGCACATATAAATATGACAAAGCTGAGCAAGTGGACATGTGACATATTTTGTGTTGAAACCCGAAGCTATAACAAAAATAAAGGGTTCTCTGTAAATCAAATCAAGCTTCCATAATACAGTTTGTTTTTAAGTGTAATAAGCAAACTTTTTATTTTAAATTAAAGCTGAATGATTTACTTCTCTTCAGATGTCATCTACAATCAGATATGCTGTATCTCATGGTTAGATTTATAGTGAGGCTTTTACAGTCTCTTACATTTTAGAGACTGAATCTCTCACATATTTCACAGTGACACGTATTTTACTACAAGAACTGCTGTCCCATCTTTGGGACAGATCAAAGATACAATCACCGCATATTTGTACATTTACATGAATAAAACATTTCAGTACCCTTCTGGCCCTTGTGTACACAGAAAATACTCATTATCCTCATTAAGAATTCAGTCTTACTGTATAAAAGATATAACCTTATCTCTTAACTGTTATAATGCTTCTTTAAATTTGAATATATAGTCTGTTCTACCTACTAATATGATTTGGAGAGCATCTTGCCCTTCCAGAAGAAAGAAAAAAAAAACAACACACAAAAAAAGACAACAATAAAAAGAACTTACTGGACATTAATAACTGCATGAATTATAAAAGTCTATTGGGTCTAGATGCTTGTAGTTGGTTCTGTTTATGGACTTGATGTTAGAGGTATATTGCTCTGTTTTAAATAACTGTTATTAGCATGGACTTTGACAGTACGAGCTGTCTGAAAAGAATATGTTTTACTGCACTGGAAAGACAAAGTCCAACTTTGATCTGACCTTTTTAAAGCTTCTACTTTTTCTATATTTTCTTTTTTTTTCCCCTTTTCATTCTTTCTATTTTTTCTTACGGTGAAAAAAGGACATAGATGACATCTAATGCCTAATGTGTCAAGGTTGCCAAGTAACAGGCTAGAGATGTGTCAGTGAAGGCTGATTCCATGAGAGGAATTCAGTTGGAAACAGTTTTGAATCACTTTTTTTTTTTTCTTTTTCTTTTTTTTTTTTTCAGAAAAAAAAAAAAATCTTGTTTCAATCTACCAAAAACAATGTAGTAAAGTGAAAAATATAGTACATGCTTACACCAAAAGGATGTAAAAAAAAAAAAAAAGGACACCTCTGCTAATTGTTTATATTCCTCCTAAGCCATGAAAATGATGTAATAATTAATGTAACATACTCATTTTCAGCTTCCACATTAATGCCTCATAGAATGAGCTCTTAAACATGTCTGTATCTCCTGTGAAGTCACTTGCATTAAGAAAGTGCCGTAAACAAAACGTAAGCTTAATTGCTGAATCCATTCTAAAAGAATAGAGTTGGATTGCCTAGAATAACGAGATGGTAAGAAATGGCCAGTGTGAATTTTTTGAGGAAGAAGTCAAGTCAAACCAGTAATTATTTTTCTGCTTTTCAGTGTGAGAACAGACTTGATCAACAGTGAGGAAAGCTATAGATTGATGCGTTAGAAATCACTAGTTTTCTGACATTCTGACTTTATTGATTCAGGACTTACTTTTCAGCTACATCTGGAGAGTTTAGTAGTGGCCTGTACTGGACAAGAAAGTGGTCAATATCTCCTTTAATGATTTTCATTATGGAATAAAGAGTCTCCTTATAAAATCCAATGGAAATGTTTGCAAGTACTTTGGTGGACAGGATTGAAATTCACAATGTTCTTGATAGACTGGAGAAACAGACTGAAATCAATAAGATAAAATTCAATGAGGACTAAAGCATAAAGCACTACATGCCAGAAAGTAGAATCAAATCTCTTCCAAATAAAATTACTTCAGTGCTGAACAAAAGAGGATTTTAGATACATATTGAATCATAAAATAAGGTAGTAGACACAGCCCAAGGACTGTGTGCTTGTTTTGCATTAATCTGTGTATCTTCCTGCTGAACAGGATCTTACAATGAACAGCCAATGTGATCTAGGAAGTTCCAAGAACTTTTTTTTTCCAAGTGCTTTTGTCTAAACTCTTAGGAGATCTGTAATTACCAAGATTGACCTGCCTCAATTTGACCTGGGCAGCTGAGATCCACCTGAGTTTGATGCATAAGTTGATAATTTTAAGGAGTATGCCACAGCCGAACACCTATGGTTTATTCATGAAGCACCATAACTGGGCAGCCTGGATCTTCACTGAGTATCTGATTGAAAATGTGTTGTGTATACAAAGATGACATTCAGAGGAATGGAGGCCTACATTTTCATGAGATTTAAATACATATTATATCAAGCAACATCTCAATCTACCAATAGTTCTCATAAGCTACACTAAAAAAAAAAGTGCCATGATCCAAAATATGCAATAGAGTAAGTATTTTGGAAGGCTGCTTAGGAGCTCATTGTGTTGCGTTGTCTGTATGCAAATCAGCTTACTCTAAAGAGTTATCACCGAAAGGACAGATCAAGAAGACAATCTCAGAAATAATATCCACTGAAATTTAACTGAAATCTACTAAATTCAATTAAGGCTACTCTTACAAGAGGCTCCCTTCTTACCTCTAATGTCTTTTTATTTTATTTTTCTTCCCTTCGCAGTGTTCATCATTAGCTTCTTGCTAGAAATGTGTATCATTGCATTTTTTTTTAATGTTGTAAACTGTGCTCACTGTTAAAAAAAAATACAATTATATTATTCATAAAATGCAAATATTTTGCAAAATGATAATATTATCAAAATTCAGATGAAACCAAAGCCTTCAGGACACTGCCCAATTTTAGAAAATGAGAATGATTACAGCAGACTGTCCCACAGCCTGGTTCAGTCCTTTTATTCATATTTTAGTTATGTACCCTCAAGTCTCATTTTGCCTAATATTTGCTTGAATATTTCCTTTGTTTGATTGTTCTTTCTTTTTGGCTTTTTTTTTCCCCATCATTATACCTCATTTTATTTTCAGTTTGTATCTTATGCAAAACAGGATAGCTGACCAGCCCATAAATAGCTGACACCTGACCAAACCACATCCAGGGATTTTACTAACTAACCTAATCCTTACACTTTTTGTGGGTTTAGAACCCCTCTTGCAAATTAGCAGTTCATGAGTCCACTGCCCTTTCTAATGCCTCCAGTGAGTCAGATGTCAACATGAGATCCTCAGTATAGTGGTACAGTTTTAATTTTATATGGATTTTTCCATTCTGCTAGGTCATGTACCAGTAAGTTATCACAATAAGTTAGTGAATGAATGTACCCTTGCAGCAGGACCAGAAAGGTCCACTGCCTGCCTCCCCACATAAATGCAAACTGGTCTTGCTATTCTTCATGAATAAGAAAGCTGAAGAATGCATTTGCCAAGTCTAGTAGACAGTGATAGGTTTCTAACTCCCTACTCAGTGTGTCCATCAGGGCGGCAATACTGGGTACAGTTGCATGAATATGCATTGTGACCTTACTTAACTCTATATTCCACCATCATTCTCCATATGCCATCTGACTTCTGCACTGGATGTATAAGAATTATTTGGCTGTGGGCAGGCCTTATGGTCCATACTTTTTTTAGTTCCTGCATTGTTCTAGATATATCCTCCTGCAAACCCAGGAGTCTATACTGTTTAGTGTTAGTGATCCTGCACAGATTGGGCATGCAAATAGGCTCATGTTTCACTTTTTAATATCACCTGTACCACCCAGATACTAATACATCTCTCTCTCAGTCTGAACTCTCCTACAGTTGTTTGGAGAGTCAGACCCCATTGTATGTCTATGCCCAAGATATATCTCCTTGGAATTTAGTTAGATCATCATAAATGACTGATGTTTCTGCACCTTTATCAATCAATGCCGTAACCCACTATATGTTCCTTCGGGACCAAAAAATAGTTTGAAATAGGGCCAATGGTCCCATCTGGAGGCCCTTGCTACAGGAGGCCTAATATCCCCTGTCATACCATAAACTGCCCAATTGCCAAGTCTTTTTCCTCAGGTGGCTCAGGCATCATAGCCCAAGTCACCTGAGGCAGTTTTTTCTTTTTATTAGGGACTATAAAATCCTCCAGAATCCAAGTTGTTGTTGGCATTTCTCAAATTATCTGTACCCCTGTTCTTTTGGGGATACTTTGAAATTTCTGGTCATCTCTTAACTGTTTCCATAATTGAAGTAAAAAATGATTAGGTTGCCGATCAACTTTGGCAAAGGCCACCCTGGCCCATGTAAGATAACTGAACATTTGTTTCTAGGACACCTGTATGAGACTCAGCTGGGGTATCCATGGGGCAGCTTACCTAGTTTTAATAAGTGGAAGTATTCTGTTCCTTCTACCACTCTAACATTATGCCTTGCTCTTTGGTGCTCTGTCTCCCCCAAATTGGTCACCAACCAGGTAACCTGCTGGACAGTGGCTTCCAAGGCCACCAGGAAGTTCAACATGGATACGAATGTTCCATAATGGTGAGAGAATGCCTGTTGTAATATTAGGTCTCTCATCCCTGCCAGAAATTTTACCAAATCCAGGCTTTCAAATGTTTCCTCATATACAGCCTCCTTCATGCCCACTTCACAGATGTATGTTTGAAGGTCCTCCATGGAAGACCATAAACCCGTGTGTAGTGGTATGTCAGCCTTATTGGGCCAAGTAACAAGGCATACCACCATTAACCAATCCATTAACGAATGGTCTTCATCGTGGTGTTGTATAGCAGCATTTAATCTTTGCCCAAGGGCAGGGTGTAAGATGATAGATGTGTGTTTAGAAGTTTCTGGTCTGTTAACTATAACATTCTCTACCTCCATATCCCATAATCTTAAGGCCAAGTAGGTTTGCTTTCCCACGGTTTTGTCGAAATCATTGCACTAGATCCAAGTCAGATGCCATGTAAGGGCAGGCTGTCATGTGAAGGTGGGTTTGAACAAGGGGTCATTAATTAGGGGACACCCCTGCTGGTTTATCCTGTACTTTATTTGTGGTTTTTTTTGTGTTCCTGTACATTGGATCTCAAAGGGGCCTGTCTCAGGAGTGACTTTCAGGTCTGATCTTGAAATTTTGTCGTTTGGATTACTTATGTCCATTGATTCAGAGGCCTGGTTATTTTCCATCCCAATATTTCAGATTTCTTTCACAGAAAAAGTTAAGCTTCTTTTTTTTCCTTCATTAATATACCAGGTTGTTATTCTAGTTTCTCAACACAATCGTGTAATAATTGTTTCTCATTCCCTATGGTATTATTTGAGAGCTCTGCATGATACAGTAATGGCCACACCACAGTGGATGCAGCCAGCTGTTGCTCTTTTGTGACTAAGATGTCTTTATCTATTCCATAGAAACATTCTGCAATGTGGGGTGGGATGGGGATTAGAAGACGTTTCCACTATCCAACCAGGCCCCCATTTTTTAACTACAGTTGCTACTTCATAATACAAGGATCCCAGAAATCCTGAGATATACCATGGCAGAGAAAGGAGCAATATTCTCTCTCTTGACCCATTAAAGATAGTTATCAAGAAAGCCATTTTAATATTTTAATCTGCCTGGCTTGCCAAATGTAATGGCAGAGTGACCAGTGTGATGAGAAGATGTTAGAAAAGAAAAAAGAGAAATGCCCACCCATCTACAAGGATCCAGGCTCACAGTATCTACGCTCAGAATAAAAACTCTACAGAAGGAGGAATCTCTACTAAGAGATCCTTCTACAGTGACAGTCAGCTCTTAAATGAGGTCTAAGAGATGTGCAGCCAGGCTCCACCCCCTTCCAGTCACAAAGGTGAATTGCCTTCACCTGTGGCCCCAGAGCTGGGTCTTGTCTCCAGATGCTCAATCATGCCATGACTCCATAGTTCCCATATACCCTCTAAAATGATATCTCTTTGTCTTCTATGGTAATCAAGGAGTTACAGTACTGCTTACCCCTCCCCTCCTTTGTACAGTCTTCACTTCACAGTACAGTCTTCACATTATGGGGGCTTCTTCTCTGACATACATAGCAAACAAAGCACTACTTACTATTCTGAAAGACATACAACCATAATCCATGAGAAGGCTGCCAGTAGAAGATACAATAAAATGTAATGACAAGCAAAACAACTCGTTAGCATTTTCTTTTCACATTTAGTGTATTCCCTTTCAAATAATTATAATGTGTAGTAGCTGTATTTCGCAGCTGGACTTTCAAGTGAGCCGTTACAAAATCAGCAAGTGCTTTGAAAGCCACGATTACCCATGCTCAGCTGAGCCCACAATCTCAGTTGTGTTTGTATTAATTGTTATGGAGCTTTAAGTGCAATGTTTAGTCTCAGAAAATGTTCTTTAATCAGTCAACCCTCATGGCTCTTCAGAGCCTGAGGTGTGCATAGCCTCCCTGAATGAAGACAAGCACAGCTAGTGTCCATATGGCTGCTCTGTGTCCTGGGAGGAGGATTTATGAGTTTCCTCCCGCTATCGCTATGCTGCCCTTGGGGCCTTTGGTGCTCTCACTCTGACTAGCATTAGTATCACACTGGCAAAAGGAAAAAGCTCCAGATGACACAGAGACTGATTCCTTCTCTCTCTGTGCAGTCCTTTTCTCCCCCAAGATATGTAGCCATCAGTCCCATCAATAGGAAGATAGAATCATAGAATCATAGAATTGCTCAGCTTGAAAAAGACCTTAAAGATCATCAAGTCCAACTACAAACTAACCACACTACCCTAACTCTAACAACCCTCCACTAAATCACGTCCCTGAGAACCACATCCTAACAGTTTTTAAGCACATCCAGGGACAGTGACTCAACCACCTCCCTGGAGAGCCAATTCCAGTACTTAACAACCCTTTCTGTAAAGAAGTGTTTCCTGTTATCCAACCTAAACTTACCCTGGCACATCTTGAGGCCATTTCCCCCTGTCCTCATTCTGTCACCAGTGAGAAGAGACCAACCCCGCTCTCGCTGTAAGCACCTTTCAGATACTGGAAGAGAGCCATAAGGTCTCCCCTCAACCTCCTCTTCCCCAGACTAAATAGCCCCAGTTCCTTCAGTCTCTCCTCACAGGCCATATTCTCCAAGCCCTTCACCAGCCTTGTTGCCCTTCTTTGGACCTGCTCCAGCACCTCCATGTCCCTTCTGTACTGAGGTGCCCAAAACTGAACACAGCACTCGAGGTGAGGCCTCACCAGTGCCGAGTACAGGGGCAGGATGACTTCCCTAGTCCTGCTCACCACCATTTCTGATTCAAGCCAGGATGCCATTGGCCTTCTTGGCCACCTGGGCACACTGCTGGCTCATATTCAGCCCACTGTCCATCAGTACACCAAGGTCCCTTTCCATCAGGCAGCTTTCCAGCCACTCCTCCCCAAGTCTGTAGGGTTCCCTGGGGCTGTTGTGACCAAAATGCAGGACCCAATACTTGGCCCTATTGAAACTCATGCAGTTTACCTTAGCCCGTTGATGCAGTCAATCCATTTCCTTCTGTAGTGCCTTTCTCTCCTCCGGCAGATCAACACTCCCTCCCAACTTGGTGTTGTCTGCAAACTGACTGAGGGTGCACTCAATCCCCTCATCAAGATCATTAATAAAGATGTTAAATAGAAGTGACCCCAGTATCAAGCCCTGAGGGACACTGTACTTGCCATTTAAATGTGTTGCTTGCATTCTTTATTTATGTTGTTTCTGTCTGACCATCAACTGGATTTAAATCTATTGACCACAACTCTTTGGGCCTGGCCATCCAGCCAGTGTTTCACTCGTATCTTTCCATAGCCACCAACCTCATGCAACCCTTCTGTTCTTTCTGCAAAAGGATGAGATATCCTCCTCCTTCAGCTAGGCACAAGACTGTGGGATCTTTCTAGCACACCCCTCTCCTACAAGCACTGGCATGTTACATACAGACTTCATTCTAGTGACCCTAGCTACACCCCCACCCTACTGCATACCTGATTTAAAGCCCTATCAATGAATCTTCCCAACTGCTGTCTTAAGATCCTTTCCATCAGTGCGATAAGCTACTCCTATCAGCAGGCCTGGTCTTGTGTAAATAAGGCAGAGGTCAAAAAACCCAAAACCCTGCTGGGCACACCAGGCTCAGAGTTGGGTATTAATCTGCTGGCCCATCATATTCAATCTCTCATCATTCCCTATAAAGGGAGGGATAGAGGAGCTTGTACACTACACATTGTACTGTACAATACAGCTTGTACTCTCAAACCCTTTACCTGTCACCCCAACACTCTGAAGTCCTTTTTCATAGTCTTTGCAGAGTTCTTCCTACATCATCACAGCCTACCTAAACAAAAATAGAGGATAGGAATCTGAGGGATGAACTAGGGAAGGATGTTTCTTCCTTATGTCTTTAACCCAGGCTCCTGGGAGGCAACAGATATCCCCGTGTAGAGGACCTTTCTGCTTCCTAAGACCTCTACTACTCACATGAGTATGCAACAGAGAAAGCAGGTTACGTGCTGTAACTGGATTACCTGCAGATGACAGGAAAAAGAAACAAACAAACAAACAAACACCTTGTGCAATGTTTCCTGTGAAATTCCCATGCTTGGAACATTCTGCAAGGTATGTTCCATTGTGTTACCTCTTCGGAAAAGCAAGTGCAGAGTACCAACAAGCAATCTGCACATCAGTATTGCAGTTCTTATTTCAGGTCTTTATATTTAAATTATTTTAATAAACACAGATGTCATCGTTCATATATGAAAACTTCCTCTAGCAAACATACTGAGATACAGCAGCTGAATTTGTTGCTGTTAGCATTTCCTGAGCATTCTCTTATGTTTACATCTGAAACCCCCAATCAAATAATCAAGGCTGGGGGAGCTGGCCTTGTTTGGCCTTGAGAAGAGAAAGCTGCGGGATGACCTCATTGTAGGGAGCCTATAAACAGGAGGGGAGTCAGCTCTTTAAAAGGGTAGATGACAGCAGAACAAGGGGAAATGATTTTAAGTTGAGGGAAGGAAGATTTAGGTTGGATGTCAGGGGGAAGTTCTTGACCAAGAGAGTGGAGAGGTGCTGGAACAGCTGCCCAGAGAGGCTGTGGATGCCCCATCCCTGGAGATGTTCAAGGCCAGGTTGGATGGGGCCCTGGGCAGCCTGGTCTAGTATTAGATATGGAGGTTGGGAGCCCTGCCTGTGTCAGGGGGATTGGAGTTTGATGATCCTTGAGGTTCCTTCCAATCCAAGCTATTCTACAATTCTACGACTGTGTGATAATTATTTGTGCATTTCCAATCCCTATAACTCTTACTGCGTTTGGTTTCTGCTTTTCCTAGTGTTCTAGTTTCTTACCTAACTGCTGTCATTTACTTTGTTTCTGTCCATTTCAGATACGTTGTGGGTATTTTGGGTTTTAATCTGTACTCCATTATTTCATGGCTACTTAATTTTCCATTTGCAAAAGCCATAATTTGGTTTATCCTCATATACATACTCAGGCAAAACATTTGTAATTCAAGTGTTCTTGAATGAATTCAAGAAATTTCTAACGTTTTCCTCATACTTTTAATTCAAAGATAGATAGGTGTGTTGAGGGGCAGGAGGCAGAGAGAAGAAGGAAGGATAGAGATGCATGGTGGCTCCATGCCTACTTTTTAAACGCAGATGACCAAATGCCTCAGGAAGACATGAGTTCCAATCAATAGCCAAGGAGAAATTGCTGTAAAATAGACTAAATAGCAGAGAAGTGCATCTCCAACCAGTGATCTATGTAGTTTGTCCTTTCTTTTGGTCAAACGTTGAAGTGTAGCATTATCATCTTTGAAAAACAGCAAAAAATGACAGAGTATGCTCTTAATTTAGGTCAAATATTTGAGACAGATAATCTTATTTGAAAAAAATCTGTATTGATATTATCTTTTTAACGTTTTTGTGGGGCAGAGGGGACTCTTTTTCTTTGAGATGCAGAACTAATTTCTTTGGAATACATGCTAATTTCAATGGGTATATGCTATTTTCAGATTTGTAGGTTTGTTTAAACTAAAAGTAATGCTTCAAACAGTGAGGGGGAAACCATAGTTCAAATACTTCAAACCTCAGGCAATCAAATTTACCTGTTACTGGAAATGCCACTTTTAGATCAAATTACAGACTTGATATCAGAAAAGATCTTGCCGGTCTGGAAAAAAAAAAAAAAAAAAAAAAGGAAAGAAAAAAGGAAAAGGATGCCTGGCAATTCAGTTTCATTCGATGGAGATTAGTGGAACTCAAAATGGTCTTGTATCACTTTTGAGAGGAATTCCAGTAGCTGAATAAATTCAAAAATAATAAATAGTAATAAACGATTGATCTTTGCTAATGTTTGTATTAGGAGCATTATTTTTGCTGTATCACTTTTAAGAATAGAAGCACACTCTTACTATTTTCTTGTATTTAAGATAAAAGCTTAAAGAAAAAAAGAATAAGTAGCACTGAGAAAAAAATATTGTAAAAAGCACATCAGTATATACGCCTTACTCCTAAAATTTAAGCCTTGCCTCGGGTAGCGGCTTTTAATTATTTTGGATGTTATTAAACAGACTGCATTGCAAATGTCATAGAATTCTTTCCTACTGATTTTCCACTACAGCTTTTCTCAGACCTTGGGCTTCTGCAACGCTTTTAAGAAAAGATTAAACAATATCTCTAAGGAACAGCTTTGGTTTAGTGGATCGTATCTTCTGACCAAGAAATGGCATCTCAAGTTTCCTTCCAGTTCTATTTCCTAATTCTGTGATCTCCCACAGAGATACTCTAGAATAAAATTAGAATTTGCCTCTCTTTTTTTCTGTACTTCCTGCTTTCTTTTTATATGACTAGTTGAGAAACTGTATCCTTAAACCTTGTTCTATTTTGATAGCCTGTGACTGGCACATTTTTTAAGCTAAGTGATCACTTCTTTCAGATATTTACCCCCTTTAAGAAATTATCTCTGAAGTTACCACAGGTCTACCTGCATTATCCTTTCTTTTTTTTTCTTTTCAGTTTACAGGATGCCACATAAGGAAACAGCCACACCAGTTTCATCTCCACTTCTGTGCTACGTGCCCTATTTAGCATTTCAGGCTTTTTATTGTGCTTTATTATTTCCTTCCAGTTTTATGTGAAGTGCACCGTATTTTAACTATTTTATGGTGTCCTAGCACATCATTTTCACCTGCAATTATGGGAGTGGCCTTTGTTTCATCTTTAGGTATATGACGATGAAATTTCTATAAGTACAACACAAACTCATTTATATATTGCACAAATATGTAGAGGACAATTTAATACTGTTTCCAATAGTCTCAGGGCTGGGGTGGGGAGGGAGATTAGAAGGAGGAGCACCTGTTCAGCAATTTCTTTGAGCTATTTACTCTATTCTTCCTAAAGTACTCAAGTGCATGTCAATAGCTTTAGCAATAACATTTAACCACTGACATCTAATGACTAAAAAAAAGCATACCTACAGAAGGCTGTTTCCCACACAGTAAATCTCTTATCATTCTTTTCCAATATATTAACATAGTTCAAAATGTAGCATTAAAATTGCACTTTTGCTGCTGTGTGATGAAAGTAAGAGTATCTCAAGTAACAGAAATGAGCTTTCGTGGAGTCCCCTGGGAGTTCAGATTTGTGTGTATGAAAAAGGTGAAAGAAATCATAAGAATGTTTGTCAGATGCAGAAAGAAATCTTTCGAATGTTATTGTTCTGTGACAGACGGGGGTAAAAAAGCCATTTAAAATAAATCACAGATGTCCTGTACAAATTCAGAGGATTTAAAGACCTGAGACAAGGTTTTGAATATCTTAAGGTTCACCACACCACCACTGCTGTGGTATATAGTATCTGATTCATAACTGAGACTGACTTTATGTACTATTGTGGACCGCCTATTTTTGCCCATCAACCTCCTCATTAGACACAGTTCAGCATCTACTTGTTTATCTTGAATCCTCACAAGGTCACCGTGTCCTTAACATTCCCGAGGTGGCCTCGCTCTTCAAGCCACCTCTCCACATGCAAGATAGAAAAGAGCATTGTGACAGAGTGCAGGAGCCAGCCACAGTCCCTTCTGGCTGTGCTATGTCTTAGACAATTTGTGCCTTGTTCCTTGTGTTATAAGTTCCCCCTCATTGAAAGGGACTGTGACAGAAATTTCATTCTATATCATTCTATCTAATCTAATATCATTCTATAATGGTTCTCATTTTTTAAAAATAAAACAGCTACATTGATCAGTAACACAATCACAACACAAGTGGAAGTCTCATTAACTTTTCCTTCAGTGCATACAGTTGTTTCTCCCCAGTTTGCTTTATCATTCTTGCAGAATTTTTCATGTGGTCACTTTTAAGATAGATTCTGTTTAACTTCTCTAGTTCCAAAACTTCAAAAATAGAATTTAGCTTAGTATTACATAGAAGTATTTTTGTCTTTTTTTACCTTGCAACTTCTTAATCCTGCTCTCTTAAGCTTTTCTTATTCTTCACGAAAACTGAAAATAATAGAAAACAAGATTACCTGAATGAAAGATATTATAAAAGACAATCAGATTCACTAAAAGAACATAATGCATATTTTACTGCTCTTGCAAAAAGATTAAGACTGCAGTTCTAAAAAATACTCAAATGTTTGCTTTAAGTTCTTGATAAATCTGGCCTCAAGGCTCATTAAAATGCAGCCTTATATAACAATATTTCAAACTGACAGCTCACACATTAAGTGTGGCTTGGTTCTGTGAAATTATGTCTTCCGAGTATTTGAATGTGTGCATGATGATTTTGTTGCACCTTTGAAACATGTGAAATTAAAATGTTAATGAAATGGTTGAAAATAAATAAAGAAGAATTGGACTGTTGTTATGAAAGCTCCCCTCACTCTTCGAGGGCAAGGCTTTCACTAAGACCTGTTAACATGAGACAATTGCTCCCAGCTACTGATAAGCACACTGTAGATTAAAATGAATCACAGAAAAGATTAATGGTCTGGTACTTGTTCTTAAGACTTTTAACTGCTGTATTAATGTTCTTTCCACTGCACTAATAACAAGTCAAATTGACAGTCCTAATTCTTGGCATATTACTGTCTAGAGATATGGTCTTTAAGAAGCCCTTACTTACAAAGAGAATGCTATAGGCTTATAGACATAGTGTATATAATCTTTTTAAGTTATTATTATTTATTATTATTTTAAATAATGTCATACCCAAACAGTGTTCAGTGTTGCACACAGAAGTATGCCTATGCACACTGGCTACTCATTGCACTAAGAAATTTTGATTTTGATGTCTTTCAAGGAGTTCATCAGGGCTGGATTTTGAACCTATATGGTGATATGAGTGCATATATTTCTAGATTTCTAAAGCAGTCAAAATGTCAATGTGTAATACCTGCATAAGGACATATAAGAAATACAGAAATCATTATCCTCTTCCAGGTGACTTTTTACCTAGTTATTTTCAGGTTTGTGAGATACTTAATGTTGAAAAAAAGTTAGAAATAATATTTTTTACTTTGCCCCTATCTTGCTTTTCTCTATCTTCATGTAGTATTTAGTGTTCCCCTTCATCATTGTCCAGAATTGAACATTTTGTGAAACAGAGGAAAGTGCAATTATTCACATATTCTGGACTGGATTCAGTGTGCAATTTAGGCTTGGAAAGGTTTGGAGCTGCTCTTTCTCTGCAAAGTAAAAAATGTTTCATCCTTAAGCCAATAATATTACACTAAATAAAACAAAGTAGTATAAATGGGTCTCATCCGCAAGAGTCGATTCTGACTGTTTTTGTATGTTGTATCTGAAAAGTTGGTTGTAAAAACTGAAGTTGGAAAAAATGAGAGAAGGTTACAGGAAAGGACAAAAGAAAATGAGAGCAAATGCAGTTAAGGAACAGAAGACTGAAGTGGACAAGCAACAACTTGCAGGAGAACATTACAGGTTCCCCATAATAATGAGCAGACTGTTTTTTGGTTGTGTTTTATACAGTTTCCAAGAACAGTGCACATACATCAGGAGCAAAGGGCTGGTAGTAAAATAAATAAATAATAATAAAAAAAACCCACAGTCATATTATCTCTTATTTCCTTCTTGTGTTGACACCATTCTCCATGATGTGGCCAGATGCTGTCAGACTGGAACATTATCTACAAAATATCATAGTGTGTAAATACAAGTGGTTAACTCTTGGCTCGTTCATCAGAAACTTTGCTCAAGTCCTTCCAGTGCAGGCAGCCACGATGTGATTTTCTAACTCATGCTAAGGTATAGACCACAGTGATGACAGAAAAGAAAGTGAATGATTGATTCTGACCAGCAGTGGGGTTTAGTTATGGAGATGTATGGTTGTCACTTTCAGGATTGCAGGAGCCTTTTAGATAGTCACTTACTGACAAGCATGAAAGCAGGCTGACATAAAAGGATTCCTTAAGAAGGAAACTGAAATAAGAACACTGAAAGTTTTAATGTATTTTGTTCAGATTTTTAAAATATAAAACTATTAAACATCAAGGAAGTTGGAGAGCAAGCAAAGTCTCAGGACACCAGTGTGTTAAACAGATTTACACAGACTTATTAAGTTTAGAATATCTTACTGCTCCTCTTCAGGCCATCATTTGCTTATTCCTTTCACAGATGCATTTTACAGTGATTTTTTATGACTGGATGTCATAGTTTCTGACCTAGTTTTTCTCTCTTTTTAAAAAATAATAAGAGACATGATAAATCTGTTTGAGGCAGACCGAAGAAAAGCTGTTTTGAATTTTCTGGCAAAAGAGTTTTGTCTAGTTCACGCATCACACATGTACATCCCAGCTTGATATCCTATAGAGAAGCAGAACAAATCATTTTCCATCAGAGTGAGAAATAATGTCAAACCTGATGGCAATGCAAAGGTGCAGACTGCCCATTAAACTTGGCCAAGGTGTCTTGACTTTTGGGCACACTACTTCACAAATGAACAAAAACTAATGTCAGACTACAGTAGCATGTTCTGTGATGAGTATTTAAGTCACAAAGTGCGCTAAGTTGATCTTCACTGACTGGGAGCAAGGTGCTGCCCAGTACGTTGCAGCCTGCAGTGGAAGACCATTACTGCAATTCTCCATTGAGCATTGAAAGACTCTTGGGCACACAGCAGGTGAAATCACCAAAACCTTTAGGATGCCCAGCAGTGCAGCCTATGCTTCTTCTGCTGGGGATGAACAACACTAGCAGTAAAGCTGCTCTTTTTCTATACTGTATCTCATTGACAGTGGGATTCACAGAGTAGATCTCCATGGCCTGATCTCACAGGTGTGCTCAGAGCAATCTACATGCCTGGGGGGGGGGGGGGGAGGAAAAAAATAACAAACAGGAAACTGTAGAGAAGTGTCCACTCTTCCCACATATCACAGCTGCAAGCTGACAGAATGCTCAGCTGGGATTCTGTTAATATCTCCTCCTTATCTGATTGCATTTTGATAAAAGTGTTTTACATTTCAGCAGAGTGCCCTAATTGCAATGTTAGCAGATAGTTTGGGACAGACCTCTCTTGCTCTGAATTTTTTTAGCTGATGATATTTAATTAGTTTTTCATTTAAGAAGGTAAAAACAGTCACTGAAATGAAGAAGGAGAGGGAAGAAATACGAGGTTGGTTGATACGCAGCTTCTAGTCTTCTCTAATGACCGCTGATGCTGTTTAATTGAAAGGGACCATTTTTCACAGGAAATAAACTCACCCTGAGCTACAGGTCTGCCAATGGTTAGGCTATTTACTAAGGTATTGGAATAGATGCTGTGTTGAATTACTTCAGGCTATGGACTTGTTTGGACAGCTTCAGGGGGGGACAAAGAAGGTGCAAGGGGGAGGCTTCTTCCTGCATAGCCGTGTACATAAAATCTTCCTTTTTTCTACAGGAGTCTGTAGTCTTTTACCCTTTACTCCTCCTCTGCTGTAGACACTGCATCTACTTATTCACTTTCTGAAAAGGTAATTTTGGAACAATGCAAAAAAAGTAGCAACTCATCCTAGAATGACAGGGGAAACTTTAAGAGAAGGGCTTTAAGTAGTATAAATAAAAGCCGAGTCTGATTGTTTTTAGAGCAGTGTTAAGGACGTGAGAGAAATAACTGGATTACAGCGCTGTCTCTTAGTTGTCATAGTTCTGTATAATTGGTCACAATATTGTTAACAAACACATTTTTTGCAACTAAGTAGGGAGTAAAACGTGCATGATCGGGATTCAGTAGGCAGTTAAATGATGCACTTGTGTTTTGTCTTGTGGGCTATGTAGAATACTTCTGCTATTTCTGAAGGTTATATGGGACCGTACTTCAAATGAGTTGAAATGTGATCTTTCAGTTACATCTTCAAATGTTTGAAATCATCCCACACTTCTGTAGAATTGTATCAACACATACCTATATTTATTCTGCTGAAATCATTTGTTAAGAGTAGTTATCGTGTGAAAGCACTTTTACAAACAGAGCATAATGTGAGATGATGTAGTTGTGTGAAAACCCTAGATAGATCTGCTTTTTACACGTTAGTTTTGTTTTTTTTTCACTGTATATGTGGGATATCACAGAACATACAAATAGCTTTAAAATTAGACAGTACTCACCCAGAGAATAAAACATATAATTAAATAAAAAGACGTTTTTTTCTTACCAATAATGTATAATTGTTATATACTAAGATGTATCATAAGTATCATTAATCATTAAAAATCTCTTTTTCTTACTCTGAATAGGGATCTCACATAAAATCAGACTGTTGTGACTATACCAGGGATTCACAGCACTGTCAGTCACAATAACAGCACGTCATGACTGTCAGAGAGATGAATTTATTCCTGCCTGGAAGGATGATTGATTCTGGAATTTGCATTGATGTTGCATTACTGTGAATAAGTAAATTAAGTTGGCTGGCTATTTCTCTTCAAGATAGATAAAAATAAAATAAAATAAAATAAAATAAAATAAAATAAAATAAAATAAAATAAAATAAAATAAAATAGAATTCAACATAGAGTCAAATACCAACAGGTAAATGA
Organism: Perdix hodgsoniae; assembly: GCA_035772895.1. NCBI lineage: Eukaryota > Metazoa > Chordata > Aves > Galliformes > Phasianidae > Perdix > Perdix hodgsoniae. The sequence continues at coordinate 1,572,953 of JAPSGF010000069.1, forward strand.
GCTGTCACTGAAGCCATGCAAGTATTAATTGCTAGGGGGTGATGAAATGGAAACTGTTCATAAGTAGTTTAAAGAACCTTGTTAGCAGTGTGCTGCAATAAAGCATATAGCTGATTACATAAAAAACAAACAAACAAACTTCTGATCCAGTGTAGCTATAGTCTCTCTTCGTTTTCTTTCCTGTTAATATTCTCACACGGCATGATTAAGGCAATATATTTATTTGGCATCTACAGAAGCTTCAGTAAACGGCCGATACATAGTTGATTTCAGTTGTTACCTTTCAATTATATAAATACTGCTGGGACTGTTTGTTTCTTTCCAGTCTCTTATGTCTGTAGATAAGACGTAACCATACTTACAGTACTATATTAGTCATTCATGTCTGCTTCAATCAATTTCTTCTAGGTTGATTGGCCTATTCATACATCCTGATTTACCACTTTTTCTATATATACTGCTTTTGTTTGTTTGTTTGTTTCCTCTGAATACCTGCATTCTATCAATTATTCCTATCTTTATAATATCTGATTTTATTCATTAGTTTGCACTTGCAGATCTCTCTTTTCCTGTTGCTTGAGCAACACGAACAAGTAGGTGAATAAGAACAATTTTGGCTCCCAGTTGCTTGTTAAAATCTTCTCATTAATGATTGTTTCTTCATTCACTGGTTAAATTTTGACGCCTTGACAATTCAAATGGAGCGTGGAGTACTAATTATTTTTGTTGTTACATCATTTTTTAAGATGTTTCATTCATGCATAACAGAATTAATCTTACATGACTCAGGGGAATGCTTTTCCACAAAGGGTGAAATAACACCGTCATCCACAACATTGATTTAATCTGTAAATACTTATGTAAGTAGCAGTTGAATTATTAAAAAATATAGTTGATTACTGAAGGATTTTCACGTGTGAAAGCTGACTCCCTTTTATTATCACCATTATTTGAAATAAAAAGCCTAATCAAGTCTACAGGAACATAATTGGAAACTGTATAATAGATGCTATGCTAGGGTCAGTTAATTTTCCTCTGAAGACAACAATATTGTTCTTGTTAAAATGTGAATAGTTTTAGTTGGCAAGGACACTTCATTGGGTGCTTGCATAATATCTATCTGTCTTCATACTGCAGGCTTTAGAAAGAGATAAAAAAAAAATACCCTTTCATTATATGCTTTGTCACATGCTTACTAAAAACCAAATTATTTAAACTCAGTTACAACACAGAGTTCTCACTCTTCTTAATATATGACAGTGTTAACAAAAGAAAGCAGTAAATTACCATTTCTCTCATATTTTGTTTTCTGGACTTCTGGGATTCAAAGAAAAACTTTGAAATGTTGTTATCATGGAGTCAGAAGTGATTATTTATATGTGTCATTGTTAAAGACCTATTTGTACTCTCCTAATGAGGGGTTCACCTCAGCTTCTCTTTCCTATTCATTGGTTTTGATAGGAATTAGATATCCAGTGCAAATTTAGTACAGAATTTAGTTGTCCAGAGAAAGACAGTTTTGGACACAGAGTTAGTGCCTCCTGTATTTGATGCCTAGGAAGCTCCTAGAGCTATGAATAATTGCACCAAATTTCACTAAGTAAGAAAATTGATTGTCCAGAACAAAACTTTCAGTAACTACAGCTGTGAAGAGGAATTAAATATCTGGTAGCCTTCCAAACAATGGGAGATCTGGACCCTTCTGACAATAAAGCTTAAACTGAATTTTTATTTTGTTAGTCTGAAGGTAGAAGCAAAGATCATAAAACCCATTTGCTTCTTCCTATAATACAAGAGATGCTATCATTCTTTTCTATAACAGCTTGTATTCTAGTACTTTATATATATATATAGATATATATAGATATATATATACAAAATCTGAAAGTGAAGATGCTTTGAGGTGGAAAGAAGTGAGTCTCTATCATTGCACATGTTAAACTTTATAGTTGTAAGTCACCTGAATATTTTTTTTTCTCTTTAATATATAGTTCATGTAGTAGCATATTTGTGTGCATGAACTATTAGAACATTTAGAAACATTAGAACTATTCATTTATTAGAACTGTTCTCCTATGTAGAAAGAAAATAGTTAAGGCTGGCATAAACAGGCAAGAGCAACCCTCCCCTCTTTATAGGTATTCTGATTGCTAAATAAAGAAGCCTAACTTAATATTCTGTTTACCATATCCAGAATTTCACAGGTGCTCTGCATAAGGACTGAATACAGTTCCTACCTTCATAATAAGCTCTTTTATTTTCCTCCTTTCCCAAAATGCCTGTGATTCAATAACTAGATGGTGGCAGGTACAAGACTAGCAGCTAAGGAATCAAACAGCTGTTGGGCACAAACAGTTATGCATCAATTCACTCTTATCTCTTGGTGGCATGCATATGTTTATGAAACACATTCAGTTGTCTTACAATGTAAATCAGGACTGCATTTTGTTATTTCTACTTTTTTTTTTTTCCTCCTGAAATCACACTTCCTCCAGAAAATTGCATGATGTATTGTGCAGAATTTTCCCTTGTAATATAACACATTCACAATTAATTGTCAGATTTTTGATTCACTTGAAAAAGGAAAGAATCTGATCCTTTCTCATGCTAGAATCATTAAACAAAAAGGTGTTGTACGTATGTAATATTGGACTACCAAGTCTTTTCCCTGACCAAAAGTTGAGTACTATGTAAACAACCTTTACATCTTCGGTTTGAGCCATGAAGAACTAACAGGAGATAATATTAGAACCCATGGGAAAGGGAAGACATGGCATTGCTGTAGACTCATCATGTGGTATGATGCAACACGGCCATGGAGGCTCTTGGTAGTTGAGACTGGGAGATGTTTCATGGTTCTCTGATGCAGAGATGGTGCAGCCGAGGGGAAAACAGTAGCAGTGCTGAGCTGCTTCGCAGGATGCTGAGATTGGATGGAATGCTGCATTCACCAGGCCTGGCTGAGGGAGCTAGGGGGATTTGGGGGACTGAGGTGTTTGTGTGTGTGTGTGCGCACAAAGCATTCTGATAGAGCCTTCCTAATTTAGTCAACATAATGAATTCCCTAAACTGAAAAATCTCCCCTATGATAGTATTTTCCTATAAATGCCTAAGCACAGGAGCAGAAAAAATACTGTTTCTGTTGCTAAACAAGTGCATGAATGCTCCAGTAACTGCTTGTCTTACCTCAAGTGAAAAATCAACACACAAGGCTGGGAGCCTCTGGTTCAGAGAAGTGGGGACTGCCAACATTCCAGGCATTTAGCACTTGAGCTGCAATACTCCTAGACACGATAATTGCTTTCTCTACAGGTATACGTATACAATCTAATTACATTTTTTAAAACATGACAAAGTGCTGCACGGTTACTTAGTGCCACTCTCCACAACAAATACTGGAAGAACTGGGTACAAGATGCAGCTCTCCTGCATTCCAGGCCATAGCCACAACTGCTCATTCGCACACTGAAGCAAATTTTACCTACAAGTCTCAAAAATAAGCACTGTATTTCCCTTTTTTTATGCAGGTTCTGTTGAGTTCCCAGTAGATGAGCTTGTGAGAAGGGAATAATGGACACTCAAAATGCACGTATGTCAGACCATACCATTCAGATAAGGAAACCACTGCCAGCAGCAATGCTAGGATAGCATGCTATGTCTTAGTATATAACTAATAAGTACTAATATTTACTAAGATTTAGAAAGGTATTTTTGTTTTCATTATATGGCAGGGGAAAAGCAAGATCTATTTCTAATTAATATAAAAGCCTTACTTCTGCATATCCTAAGGCTTTGGAAAATCAAAAGTCCAGAATTGATTTTTTTTGGATATCATTTGCTATAAATTATTTGCGTGAAACAATTGACAGTAAATGTAATGAATGGGCACTTACAGGATGTTCAGCACAGTTCTGTTATGTGAAATCAACAGAAAAAGGATCTATTTTAGAATGATTTTTACTTTAACAGAGAATAACTTGCCTGGACCACAACCAACCTATATCATAATCTCAGTCTAAAGTCATTAAGTCAATCTTACTACATCATTCAAGTAAAATAATAAAGCAGATTTCTGCTTTATCAGTGAAATTTAGCTCTCCAGTCCTCTAGCAGCTGAATTATATACAAGGAGCTACAGTTTAAAATACAATCTGTCAAACATATATTTAATAAAATTCCATTATGATCATTTAAATTTCTTTAAAAAAACATTTTGTGAAGAGAGCTTGCAGACATCTATATATATATTTTTTTTTCATAGAACCCCTTTCCCTTCAGCATACTTTAGAAGCATTTCCTCCTCACCAGATCTAGCTCATAGCCTGTTTTCACTGTGAGGCTCAGCAGTTTTGATGCTAGCTGCAATGCAGACGATGGCAAATTCATAAGAACTTTTTCATCCTTCCAAGGTCAAGTGCCCCTTCAGTGTTAACTCAAGAGGGGAGGAGCATCAGGAACAGGACCGACTGCAAGATAACCAAGAATCACGGGAATCTTTTGCAATCCAGAGCATTCAGGACATCTACTCCAACCTTCACAGTATTAGCCATGTTGAAGCCTGAACTTCAAGCAGACCAACTTAAGCCTCTTGAGTATAAGCATGGAACTATACCTCTCCACCACCATGTATAAGGTCATCTCTGTTTAAGCGTCAGTGGAAATCTGCTGAATCCAATTGTCTGTCTCTCTGGGACAGCTTCCTTAAAATAGAGATCAGAACTGCTGTCTTCTCCTTGGGTTCTTCTCCCATTCTGGATCAATCAGAAAAAAATTGCTAGGGGGACATTTTGCAATTGTCAGGAGTGGTTTTTTGTTGTGTTTTTTTTTTTAATAATAAGACAAGATATACGTTTAGAGTGATGAATGAATGGATGGAGCGGTGTATGGGGATTCAACTTATACTGAAGTCTGTGAGAGAAAGGCAGAGTAGTAAAATGATGCAGAGGTGACCGTAAAGCTCAGAGGTATTATTCTCAGTCCCATGCTGTATCACATATGAGGAAAAGAGTTGTTTTTTAGTTCTGTTAGCTGACATCCTTAAGCAACTATTCCATAGATGCAACAAAATAAGCATTTACATGCTGTGTGCATACCACAGCCTTGTTTCATTTATTAGCGTAAAGTTACATTTTTTCCAAAACACCACCTTGAATTTTAAACATATACTTCATATGTGTACTCCATTGTGACAAAACATGCTGAAGCCACACAATGGCAAGAAAAAAAATAAAAAAAAAAAAAAAGTGGAAAAACAAGCTCTGTTAAAGAAATACAAGGAAAAATGCCACATAAGGAAATGTGGATTTCCTACTATACACAGAGTCTAGATTTCCTAAGCCATATGAATTAGGTTTATGTGTCCTGAATGATTAGATCCTCTATATACACTTTCTCGCTGTGTCAAATAGGAGGTTGTGTGCAACTATTATTTCACCTCGACCTTGCTGTTTTCCTTTCTAGACAAGAAGTTTATCCTGTCTATTTTATAATTTTTCTGCTGTGTCCAAGCCAAAATTATTCAAATGTTATAAATCCTTTCCAGACTACAAATATATTCTTAAACATTCCTGTTTGTCAGTTGCTAACTGCTTTGGTCATTGCTTAGTTGATTGCCTGAAGATCACAGCTACTTTCTTCTAATCACAAAGATAAAAAAAGGTTTATCTTAGACATACACCTCACATTTTTCCTTTGTGTATGAAGTTATACCTTTGTTGAACAGCTGGCTTATAGGAGGATTGTGCCCGGCAGAAAAGTAATGTACAGGTCTAGTACAACACGTTTTTGTTCTGACAGTTAGAGGCCTTTGCTGACTTATCCTTTTATGTTCTAGCTATGCAAACGCTCCCGACTGAGAGACATGGTTTATTGTCCAGAGACAACAAGATTTTGTGGATGCTTATTGCCAGAATAAATCAAAAGACATGTCAGACATATCCATTGTCATTGCAATCATTGGCAAGGCAGACGTAGTTTCAAGCAACAGAAATAAAGAATGCAAGCAACACATTTAAATGGCAAGTACAGTGTCCCTCAGGGCTTGATACTGGGGCCACTTCTATTTAACATCTTTATTAATGATCTTGATGAGGGGATTGAGTGCACCCTCAGTCAGTTTGCAGACAACACCAAGTTGGGAGGGAGTGTTGATCTGCCGGAGGAGAGAAAGGCACTACAGAAGGAAATGGATTGACTGCATCAATGGGCCAAGGTAAACTGCATGAGTTTCAATAGGGCCAAGTATTGGGTCCTGCATTTTGGTCACAACAGCCCCAGGGAACCCTACAGACTTGGGGAGGAGTGGCTGGAAAGCTGCCTGATGGAAAGGGACCTTGGTGTACTGATGGACAGTGGGCTGAATATGAGCCAGCAGTGTGCCCAGGTGGCCAAGAAGGCCAATGGCATCCTGGCTTGGATCAGGAATGGTGGTGAGCAGGACTAGGGAAGTCATCCTGCCCCTGTACTCAGCACTGGTGAGATCTCACCTCAAGTGCTGTGTTCAGTTTTGGGCACCTCAGTACAGAAGGGACATGGAGGTGCTGGAGCAGGTCCAGAGAAGGGCAACAAGGCTGGTGAAGGGCTTGGAGAATATGGCCTGTGAGGAGAGACTGAAGGAACTGGGGCTGTTCAGTCTGGGGAAGAGGAGGCTGAGGGGAGACCTTGTTGCTCTCTTCCAATACCTGAAAAGTGCTTACAGCGAGAGCGGGTCTGGTCTCTTCTCACTGGTGACAGGTGACAGAATGAGGGGAAATGGCCTCAAGATGTGCCAGGGTAAGTTTAGGTTGGATAACAGGAAACACTTCTTTACAGAAAGGGTTGTTAAGCACTGGAATAGACTCTCCAGGGAGGCAGTTGAGTCACCATCCCCGGATGTGTTTAAAAACCCTTTGGATGTCGTTCTCAGGGGCATGATTTAGCAGAGGGTTGTTAGGGTAGTATGGTTAGGTTGTGGTTGGACTCAATTATCTTTTCCAATCTGAATGATTTTATGATTCTATGACAAATGGACTCTAGTCAATTCTCAATCTTTTTCTGCATGCATGGTTTCTTTTTTAGAATGCTTACTCATTCATATTACCATAAAATATGTCACAAGGTCACTGAGGGGCTGAGATTGGAAGGGAGATTATGTAGTCCCACCTTCTTCTCAGGACCATGTTTTCAGGTTTTGAGTATTTCCAAGGATGGAGAATCCAGAATCAGGCTTGACACTCTGTTCCAGTGTTCAATCACCCTTACAGTAAATAAGTTTTGTCTTCTGTTTAAATGAAATTTCCTGTATTTCAGTGTGTGTACATTCTATATTTTGCTTTCATTTGGTATCACTGAGAATAGTCTATTTCTATCTTGTATACTCTCCCCATCAGGTTTTTCTATACACTGAGAAGATTGCCCTGGACTTTCTCCTCTCTGTTGAAAACAGTTCCAGGTCTCTCAGCCTCCACCTGTGTGAGGTGTTCCACTTCCCATTTCTATGATTATGTGAATAAAATAATTTTATATATTGTTATCTACATGTTTACTCCGCTAGCAAGTATGAAACTGTCATAATTTATCGCTGAATGGATTTTTTCCTTTGTTCTTTTGCATGTTGACCCAGATTCTGACATAGTTATTTCCTGAAGGCTTTTTTTTTCTGTTTCACAAATCATGCCTCTAAAGCATTTAGAAACCTTCTTACTCTATACTCCCCGGAAAAAAAGATGCAATTCTTCATGCTCTGTTAAACAAGTACATTGGAGTTCTTACTAGAAAGGTACAGCCCTACTTGATTATTTTTCTGTGTCCTCATGCACTGTAAGAAAAATGTGACAATACAATATAATAATAATAATAATAATAATAATAATAATAATAATAATAATAATAATAATAATAATAATAATAATAATAATAATAGTAACAACAACAACAGACTAATCCCTTTTCCTCCAAAAGCTCAAACTTGAACCTGAATCAATAGGTATAGTAATCTACAAAGATTTGGTCATTACTCCTTGTATTCATTATTATTTTAGGCTTTTTTTATTTTCAGAAAAATAAAAATGAATACCAATTGCACAAGCATAATTGATAATGATATGTTGCAAACCTATGCAGTTATTTTCCTATTCTCCTATTAAATGTTTTTATACACCTGCAAAAAATCACCTAAACTCAGCTTCCACTCCCTGCTAAACTATGATTTATTTTTAAGCATGAGATCCTATAAAAAAGGGATGGTCAATGAATAAGAAATTCTAACTTTCACCCATGCTTTAAATGAGTTTCTTGTTTTAAATCCCACTTAATTTACTCTGCTGCTTCTTACTGACTCTGAAGTGCTTTTTGATGACATGTAGGGATGATGATATAGAAATAATTGATTCATATTTTGTTTATGGCTGAAGAGATATTTAAACAATTTTTTTTTAGTTTTATATTATGCTTGAAAATCAAAAGTGAAATTTCAAGTGACAAAAAAAAAAAAAAAAAAGAAAGAAAAACCAACAACTTTCCACAGACTTAATGTATTTGAGGCTGACAAGCTGATGTTCATTGTTTGTGGTATGGGAAATGTGAATGTGAAGAATCAGATTCTTGCCTATCATACAATGCATGCATACATGTTGCAAAATATTTTTTGCATTTTAAGAAAGAAGTTGGCATGATCCTTATACTACCTAGGGAGTTTGGAGAATAGGAAAGATATTCCTTTATTTTATAGTAAGCTTCAATGTAATTTCCTTAAAATCCAAACTGAAAACATTCCACTGGTATGCAGCTATTTCCGTATATTTATTCATGAGTTTGAAATCCCACAGAACAGTTTTCAAGCATTGTAGGGCAATAAAAATAATGGAAAGTACTAACAATTGCCTCTATTGACCCACCTATCTGTTGTAGGCATTTAATCTGATCACTGTCATTATTACCATGAGATTCAAAAATAGGCCATGTAAAATTTAAGAAGCTCCTTAGCTGATGCAATTCAGCCACGAGTCAGGAGTTCTTTCTTCTAAATTCCTTTAAGTGATATACAAATAGACATTTTAGATCAAATTCTGGTACAGGAATACGGGTGTTATATGGGAACCAAGCGCCATTTATACATCTCTATCACTGATTATGGCAATAAACTTCACCTAGAAAGATGATCCTAATTATCTGTCAGTTATTTCAGTATAGAAAACCAATATCAGTTTAAAAATCAGCTTAAATCTTCCAGAGTAATAAATTTTTGCTGTTACGATTTGCGGTATTTCTTTGCTCTCCATCTCAAAATTCTAAATCCATCAAATGACATTATAATTTTACAAAACATATTACCTTGAAACTAGCAGATATCGACCAATTATTAATCCTTACTACTGCAAAATTACTTAAGCACGAGAGTATACATCAGCAGAGAGGTAAAATCAATTAGTTTTGCAAATGACCCACTCACAGACATCTGTTTATCAACCAGTGAATTCTTAGCTTTGTCTTTAGAACGCCCCAAAAAAATAACAGGAAAAAAAAAGTCCTAAATCTAGTCTTCCATCCTCCACATAATTTGAGGGAAGGTATTTGCATCCACGGATACTAGGTAATTGCAAACAGCAGTCATTTAAATTTAATAATGTTACCTTCCAAGTCTAACTTGAAACACTTCTTTGATAATACATATATAAATATATTAAGGCATGAAACCCAGCATTTAATCTAATCTCTAGTTTTAGGAAAAGATCTCTGTAACCTGCTCAGTGTAGAACTTCACATTCAAGACTGCGCTTGTTCTCATGCAACTGCTGGTAGCTGACGGCAAAAATGTGGATCAACTGTGGGCTTATAATATAACACATTTAAATCTAACACAGTCCAGAGGCTAACAACTTGTGTATTTATTCTGCTTTCAGTATGTACAAGCAGCAGTCTTCAACATTGTTCAAAATAATGGGATTGATGCATTTTCATTTGTAAGTTATATGACATAGAGGAGAATTTTCAAATAACATCTATTTTCCATTTTTTTTAAAGTTATCCTTGGTGAGATTTTTATGGTAGATTGTCATTTATTAATAAATATTTTTAGTATATACTTTAGTGTTGAAGAAAGTAATTCCAATATGAGTATTAATTAGAATTACTGCATGATAGCAACTACTCAATGCAACAAACGTGCTCCAAACATCTCATGTTGTAGTACCACAAAAAAAAAAAGTAGTTAAGTAAATACTTAATAGTTCAGCTCAAGTTTTACATTGGTCAGAATTATTATTGTTTAAATATGTTCTCATTGTCTTTGTCACAGGCATGAGCTCTCTCATTACATACAGTATAGCATGATTACATCTGTTTAATTGTGTTCTTGTATTATTTCATTAGCATTTTAATGGCATTTCCATAGTCAAGCTTCTACAAAAGTACCTCAAACACACCTCCTCTGTTCAGCATAGTACAGGCATTAATTCAAATAGCCCCTAATCATGTGTACAAAATGGAGACCAGAGAAATAGATAGACAGAATTAATTTACTTAGAAATGTCATAAAACTCAGTGGCATATAATGAAATTACACAGTAATAAATATATAAACATCACTTAATTCCACTATAAACCCTAAAGTGACAGAAATAATGATGAATTGTAATGTAGAATGAAGCCTATTCTTGATCAAACATTTATGTTAGCTAAATCAACTTTATGGGAATCAAAACTGCATAATTCTCTAAGAAATTTATATGGATTAATATTAATAAACAAATGAAATTATAAAGATACTCTAATAATTAAGCTAAAATAACTGTAAAATAGTAGTTTAACATGGTTTAAGCTCAAATGTATTCTTGATAATGGAGTATATACATTGGGGAAGACCTCTAGTATTTCATTTTAAATTTTGTACCTCTTCTACAAACTTCTTTACAAACAAAAGCAGTATAAAGCCTCAAAATCCTCACTATGTTTGAGGTATTTCTTCTTACACAGAAAATGCTAGCTCAGGAAAGATTGTTGGAACAGTGCAATTCCTTCTTGTAAAATGTAATCAAAGCTGAACAGAGAAAGAACTGCAGATGAGTGAAACTCGCGTGCTTTAAAATTTAGCTCAAAGCTATGCTGGAAGAAAATCTTGTGAAATAAACAATAATTTTGAAATGTATAAATTATGCAAAGTTTCTTTTGCTTAATTTAATTTTTCTTAAAGATTTCATCATGTGCATTTTGATAAGAAGGCATAATTATAAGCAAATGTATAATCACGCATGAGAGACTCTATTACTGACAGCACAGAAAGGTTTAGGCTTATAATACTGTTTTGCAGAGGACTGCATCTTGTAGTCTTTGGGATGAAGAGATGAACTGACCTCCTGAAATATTTCCCAGGCTTTTTCCAATAACTTTCTGTTAAACCAAAAAATAACTCTCTGTGCCTTCTTTCACATTGTGCCAGGACTTGCAGGATGAAAACATACATTAGCTGAAGTGAGAGGTGTCATAAAGGATACTCGCAATGGCCTTTACCCAAATCCTAATGCAGTCCTTCTGCATAGCATGACAATTACAGTGAGAAATGCTCTGCTAGATTTGCTATGCAAAGTGAACCTGTAAAACTGTATCACTGCAGATACATGCCAGAATGCAAAAGAAAAAGATACTCATGGGACTGCTTTAGAATTATAAATTGGTGTAATTCATCAGAGTTCAGCTGCAGTATGGAAAAGCCAACAGACACAAAATTGAAACTGCCAGTATTAGCACAATATCTGTGTTTTCAGTCCTGACCCTCGCACACCTTTCAGTAACAAACAAGTACATTAAATCTAGAGCTCTCAATTTGGGTATTGGGAAGGTTCATGTTTTTGAAGGTAGGAATTCTTGATTAAAATTCAGGCTTGCTTCATATGTGATTATCCTGAAATGTCACAAAAATTGGTTCCTGTTAAGAACAGTGAGAAATTATATGTAGTTAGCAATTATAACAGCAGCATTTTCTTCTAAATAATTGGAAGAAATCTGAAGTTATATTGACAGTAGTTAATCATTGTGAATGCGTGAAAAAAACTGAAGAAGGTGCTGGCATTTACATGATGGGTTTTCAGAATCAGATAACCTGAATCAGATAACCTGAAATGCTTTCATACAGGCTAGAGCAATTAAAAATGAAGAAAGTCAAACCAACCTCAACAAACAAAGAAAAAGAAATCAACATACCCAAAACGTTCAATAAATAAATCATTAGTAGATGCATGAATTGTGATTTCAAAAAAATAATAACTTACTTTAGACAAGCATGCCTTATTATTAAGATTTCCAGACATATGACATTTTGAGGTCTTCTATGCAGTCTCTTTAGCGTGAAGAAATTTCTAGATTCCTAAACATATATTATCTTCAACCCATAACTCTTGGTTACTTCTTACAAATATTGAGTGAAAGCAATGTGTCCTTATGGCCAAGAAGACCAACGGTATCCTGGTATGCATTGAAAAGAGCATGGCCAACACATCAAGGGAGTTTATTCCCCTCCTCTTCTCTGCCCTGGTGAGGTCACATTTAGAATACTGTGTCTAGTTCTGGGCTCCCCAGTTCAGAAAAGACAGGGATATCCTAGAAGGTGTCCAGAGGAGGGCCACAAAGATGATAAAGTGCCTGGAGCATCTCCCATGTGAGAAAAGGCTGAGCAACCTGGGTCTGGTCAGCCTGGGGAAAAGAAGACTGAGATGGGATCTTATTAATGTTTACAAATATTTAAAGGGAGGTGGAAGGCAAATGGCTGAGGCCATGCTGTTCTCAGTGGTGTGAAGTAATAGGACAAGGAGTAATGGCATAAAACTTGAACATAGGAGGTTCCATACTAACATGTTGAAGAACTTATTTATGGCAAGGTTGATAGAGCACTGGAACAAGTTGCCCAGAGAGTTTGTGGAATCTCCATATCTATGGAGATATTCAAGACCTGTCTGGATGCCTACCTGTGTGACATAGTGTAGGGAACCTGCTTTAGCAGGGGAGTTGGTCTCTGTAGTCTCTTGAGGTCCCTTCCAACCCCTGCAATTTTGTGATTCTAACAGAAGATCACCTCTTGTTTGTTATCATTTGGTGAAGGAAATAGGTAAGTAATCAAGTGTCCCTAAAAGGTCCTGATGTTGTTCTTACAATTTGTTCTCTCTTTTCAGTTTCGTTTTGATCCAGGCCATTCATCTGACTGTTTTCACAGTTACTTTACTTCTTCCACTTAGTCTTTTTTTCTACAGAAGAGAAAAATAACACTTGAAAGCCTTTAAAATGTTTTTACTATATTAGTTTGAATAAGTCATTTATGATACTTTAGCAGGAATCTGTCAAATGTCCTGTCAGTAACAGATTCTGCTGTGTTCTACTGGGAATTTAATTCAACTTCATAAACATCTACTGCTCTTCTTTCATATCATTTTATTCCTTTTCTCCATCTTTTCTAGGCTACAGCTATCCCCCACTATCCCATTCTACTCTGTTGTAGCAATTGTAGCAATAGCTGTCATTTACTTTTTCTTTTTTTTTTTTTCTCATCATCTAATATGACTTCTTTTTTTTTTTTTTTCTTCAAGAGAAGTCATCTGTTCTATTTTCTGTGTTTATTAAGCTTTTATTTTCCACAAGCTTCTCAAATCTAAACTCCTTATGTTTACGTGTCAACTCAGTAGCTAGCAAGACTGGACACCTTGACAGCATATTTCACTAGGGTACAATTCTAGATTAAGGAAAAAATGGTAACATCTCATTTTTCATCATTGCTTCTGCTCTTCATATCCTATTCAGTTCTCCACTGGAATAAATTTATTTATCAAGTAAACAAACAGTAGTAGCTGACAGATGGATAGTAACGGTCAAGAAATGTCCCTATTTATCACTAATACACATTTTTGAGTGGACTTACCAGATAGGATCATAAAGTACATCTTAAAATAAAACTGCTTATTCATAAAACTGAAATATTAATCTTCTAAATAATTTATAAAAAATCATTACCTTACATTTCCTACTTAAATTGAGTCAATGCTTGAGACTATCACAGACTGCTTGATAAATCAGAGATGTCAGAAACTCAAGCAATATTCTTTTCTAGTAAATCTCTTCAGTAAATAATGGTGGTTCAAACATAGTAATTTCTTCACATAATGGGATTTGGATGATTTTCTGCAGAGTAGATATAAAATAGGCATCATTTTTCATGAACCAGGAATTCATTTTGTAGATGCTTTATGTGTGTTTCCTGTGTATGCTGAAAAATACATGTTTGTGATTAGAGTAGGAAAAAGATGCAAGAAGGAGTGAGGCAATACAAAGAGATATAGAGTACCTACTTATGGAGGAAATCTATGCCTGTTTATGGAGAGGGCAGGCATTAGACTTGTTAGAGAAAATTATGTCTGTGATTCAGAGATACCCAGGGATGCAAAGTATGGTCTCCTGAAAGAGATTTCTTTTGCAATGTTTGTATTTTTGCACATTATACTAAAGTCACAGAAAATCTGCAGTCTGATTGCTGGCAAAGCTTTCACATCCTAATTAGAACAGGACTTGCTCCATGCAGTGTTTTACAGATAGCTAGAGGTCTCAATCTAAATCATCATAAAGAAGTTGCTATTACGCCTCATGGTCTCTAGTCATGAATAATATTAACAAATATTCAGCTTGTAAGGGTGCCAAAAATAAAAATCAAAGATTTGGTAGGTATTATGCTGCTATTTCCAATAATACTTGCCTTTCTCACTTATGATCATGCTGGTAGTCAGAACTCTAAAATTTTGCTGAGTGTATGGTCATTAAAATGATAAAAGTGTGATCCTATCACTATTGATTTTTCCACTGAATTTTCAGCATGAACATTTTCTGCCCCTGAGAGCAATCCAGCTGCACTGCCACAACAGGATAAATAATGCCTTTCTGTTTCCCTGAGAAGCTGCTTTCTTCATCTTCCAATATAACTTCACAACTCCATTTTATTTTTCTCTAGACAAATTGGTTTATGGATTCAATGAGGAAAAAAAATAATAAAAAAACAGCAAATTAAAAAAAAAAAGAAATTATTCAGAAGTTGTTAAAGATCTTTCCAAGGTTAAGCCAAAATACATGCTCTCCAGTTTTCACTTTTTATTTTAAAGCTTAAAGGGTGCAGTTGCAGTCTGAGAGAAGAAGGGTTTTCTATTTTGCAGTGATTGCAGGCAACTGACTTCAAAAGGAAAGGAAAAAAAAAAACTGGAAAAAACGTCGAGTGGGTAGCTTTTATTTTGTTTTGAATATAAAGATATTTGAGGTTTCTTGAACTTTGATTATGCTGACAGGCTGTATATTTCACAACAACTAGCAGATCTACATCTCCTAAATATGATAGCGCAATGCTATCCGCATTTTCTCTGACCAGCAGGTCACAAGAGGTTTTATTTATTTATTTATTTATTTCATGCATCATTCAACATTTGCTTTAGTCATTCTGTGAAGTGAGAATATACTACATTCTGCCTGGAACAATGTAAAGAAAAAAATATTTTTTGTCTGCTTTTTAGCGACACACTTGATTGGACATACATTTTGTTGCCATTATGCTGCCATGCCATGGGTTATTTAAGTGTATCTGTGAATTAGAAAAGCAAACTGGTCTTTTCCTTCTTTGCTCTGAATGTGTTCTTTGCTCTCTAGAAACACAAAACCTGGATTTCTGGCTTTGGCAACACCACGAGCATAGCTCACTCAAATTGAGTAGGTTTTAATATTAACAAATAAGTGTTCCTGGAAGGAAAAGAAACTATTATGGTATTAGTAGACACACATGATCTGTGTACTCTCTATTTTCCCTCAGTTGCTATTGGCAACTATTACCATACATTTAATAAATTTAAATCATGACACAATGGCCTACTGTGCACTGTTCCAGTCTAGTCCAGAGATGCAATGCAGGAAAACAAAGTACTACATAGTCTGCACCATTTCTTCTCAAAGTAGCTAGGAACCACCACACCATTGCTCTGTTCTGTGAGTTTAATTTTCTGAAAAAAATAATCTGATGTTTCATACAGTATGAATAAAACAGAAAAAAGCTCTTTGATTGTCATGATATATATTTGACAGTCTTGTTAATTCATAAGTTCTATATTTCATGTTTACATTTGTGGCCTGTTTAAAGCTGCTTTGTAATACAGCCATGAGAAACAACAGGAAGGTCACAGCTGCAAATATTAGAGACATGTTTATAAGCTTTTTATAAACAACTTTATGGCTACTGTACTTGTTATTTAAAGCAGAAAATGAATATATTTCTGACTCTAAACATACTTAAGAGTAGTAAGAATACTGTCAATGTACACATCTCATTTTTCTTCTTGACTGCATCAATTGCTTGAACTTTTTCCTTAGCCTGCATGTGTTGAAACTGAATTTGCTTTCTTGTTAGCATCTATTGAGTAGTTCTTGGTGACCTCAGGATGCATTAGGCACAGGTTAAAATTACAACATTACTTAGATTAACAATTAATA